>VICI01004572.1:0-10777 GCA_019593645.1 Akabosia matsudoensis
GATTATTTGTCATCTGTCAAGTGTCGTTTTCAAGTGCATCCCTAGTATCATTATCAGCATATCCTTGCTCACCCGTAATGCTTACAAAGACGAATGACTCCAGAAAAGATTAACCCAGTTACTTTTCACATTTAAATGGAGTAGGGTGAAGAGGGGACGATAATAGTATTTTTGGGTAACTGTATTAGTACCGACATTGAAGAGACCTACCTACCCCTGGTATGGTTTTTCTCCAAACAAAATGTATTCTGTACAAGTAGCAAGATTCTGTCAAGATACGAAGGTTATAACATTTTACTTTCTTTTACTTATTCAGTGAACACTCCGTTCATTTTTTTTCGGTTTCTCTGCTGCTAGGTTTTTTTACATTTAGAATGATAATGATATTTACATAAAAAGTGGAGCAGCGAGAAAAGGCCAAGAAACGACGACGACGGCTTGGCAGCAGCAACATCACCACACACACTACACAGCTGCCGTTGAGAAGTTTTCTCCCTGCGGACAAAATATATTCTGCAAACAGCTGGTTCCATACACAAGACATTTTTGGTTGAGACTCTCTTAAAAATGATCTTGAGAAAGACGGGTTTCATCTTTCTTACTTTCGGATTCCGAGAAAATGAACGACAACTAAGGGAAATTGCAAAGTCGTTTTTTTTCAACAAGCAGTATAGTGGAAAAGGAAGAAGATTATACACAATGCTGGTTAGAAAACCTGATAAATGGACGGATGAATGTTTTTGTGAGAGAAGAATAATGTCGTGCGATCCACAATTTTGTGTACGAGCTTACGAGCGTATAAGATAACGAGGGAAAGCAGGAAGACAAAATCATCCCTATACACGGTATATATGTAGATATAGCATATAAAGTAATTATTACAAAAGGCTGGCAGGCAGATGCATAAAATAATCCGTAATCACTTTACTATAACCTAAACATTCCATTAATAATACTTAAGCAATAAAGCCCCCAGCTAAATAAAACTTGAGTCAGATAGACAATCATGAGCCTGAAAGCCGAGCTTTTTCCTAATTGCATAGTATGCAAGCAAGGCACGTACAAAAGTACCATATTGAGAAAATAACCTCAAACTGTCATAATTGTGTAAATCCATATCATCAATTTTTCGTATTCTGTTTCTAACAAATGTGTTTCACCAGGCATAATCAACGCCATAATTAGAGGTTTGTTGCATTAGTCCTCCCAGGTTGACACTTGACAATTAATTAGTAGTGTAAGGCTAAGCTATATGAGATTATGTGTTTGATGTCAGAGTCTAAGCCGACTATAATTAAATCTTCGACATAATTTATTATTCTGAAAGCAAGTTTCTGTTTTCCTTTGTATTCTAATATTTGCGTGCTCTAAACGCTGTTGCATTGCGTGCCGTGCAAAGCTCGCGTTTCCGATTTTCCGACAAAATGCGGGGATAGACAGCGGGTCTGGCTTTTTTCTCGGTTGGATGAAATTCGCTTCAACATTCAATATGACCCAGACATGCTTGCGTTTTTTATACTCCATACTCCATCACATACACATAAAGACTATTCATCAATCCGGCCAGCAACCATCAAGTTTCTAGTCGATCTTCATGTTACATGGCTCTTCATTTTCACTTTGGTTAGACTCGTGACTCGCCAGATTTTTTTGGTTCTGTACACACTTGTCAGCAAAATTGCCTTGTTGTGTTTATAAGAGATTCCTTTAGGGTTTCACAAAAAAAATGTTCGCTTTTTTATGTGATTTGATTTACGATCAATCACAACCGAACCGACAGTCGGAGGATGACGACCACCATCACCAAAACCAAACAAAGTGAAAGCTGAGCTTATACGTAACAAACGTCACATAAAAAGATGAACCTTGTGGTTTTGGCTTTCACCAATGGGCTTTTTATTTCAGGCAACTGGAAAAAAATATACTTCCAAACTGTCATTCAAGATACAAAAAAACTGTTTCCTCCTTTAGCTTTTTAGTATAAAAGACTTTTTTTCAGAAATAGACGTATTTTTTCTTTACATTGAAGCCCACAAAATTCTATACGATCTACCGAATCCCATGATATGCTGAAAGACTTGTACTGGCTTCAGTTGCATGGTCTCTTCGAATCGACGTTACGTGCACATCGAACCTTATTTCCAAGCACTTTCTTGATGTGATGATGCACGCAAATTTGAGGAACGACTCGTTTCTGTAAATTAGATCTGACATTTAGGCTCAAAGGACGATTTAATCAGGAAAACACAGATAATCAAAAACCAACTTAGTGGGATTAAACCAATTGGCCGAAAAGGGGAAAGACGTGCTCCAACTACTTTTGCAGATCGTCAGTTCTTTTTCTTTTTACTTCCAGTCAACAGGAAAAGGCTTATTTCATCACCATTTTCTCCTTTAAGGCTACCCTCTTTAAACCTTTTACAAGTGACCCACTGATTGCAAATCCGAGAATCGCATCCTGTGTCAACGTACATCATTGGTGACAATATAGACTAGCACTAGCATCATTCTCTCTCTCTCTTTCTCAAACTCTTAATAAAAACCGTTGAAAAATAAAACTAATCAACAATAGATTTGATGGTTACCTATTCATGCGTCGTTTTCCTACGAAAGTTGATTAAAACGAACTGACGTGTTTTGCGGTCCTACTTTGGCTGTTTGCAGCCAAGAACTGAAGCAGATGTCAGTTTGCAAGGGACAAACATGGTGCACTGTGCTTTCTCTGATTTCATGCTTCGTCAAATCCAACAACACCAACAGAGCATGCAATAACACACAAAACAAATTTTATACGTATATTTACTGCTCACGGGAAATTCCGTCGCTATTACATTTAAAATTTGTTGCAGAATTTCCCCGTTGAGGTCAAAATCTGGCGAATTCGCAACTCATCCCAGAATCAAGGAAATGAAAGGAAATGTAATTTTGCCAGAAAAATGGATGTGGTTTACTTGTTTTTTAGTATTTTAAGGATGTTGCATATAGTGTGTGTATGTGCATTGTTTGCTTATTCCTCCGTGAAATTGGCAGCGACAGTGATATTTACTACGACATAGTCCTTACTTTCACCACCCCTCCATCAGTTCTTTCTACAATACCCGCCGAAAAGAGGATATTTACTAATGAAATACTTATTTTGTGGTTCGTTCTGATGTGGTTACGTCTGTCTTGGGCTCATGAGCACTATCCTCTGTGCTTAAAAACTCTATTGTATGTTTAAGCCAACATAACAAGTAATACTCTGAATGAACAACGTAATATTCCAGCTTCATAACCACCAAAATAACAAATCTTGTACTCAAAGTCTGCTCAATGGAAAGTAAAGCTATACAGCAAGAAAATATTATTCTGTTCAGCACCAAAAGAGTGATGATGATTTTTATCTTCCTTTCCGTTTTGTTGGCAGGCCTAGTGAATAATACTAACACTCTGCAGCCAGATGTGAAGAAATAGGCTTGAATAGCTTCAGCCCTAAAGCCTAATACTAGTCCAACTTGGAATAACAAAAAGCTTAATATCTCTTTTATTTTCAATGTACATGTACTACTTACGAATCCCTGAAACAAAAAGTTCCCAACTGGATTCCTATAAGATATTATGTAGAAAAGTCATGGATAAAATGACGAGAGGAAACAGATAGGATTATAGAAACTACAATAATAAAAGTACGAAAAGGACTCGGTTAAAGTCCTTGAAAAGGAAAGAAGCAGGAGAAAAGTGGAAAAGGGAAACAGAGTGCGTGCGTTTCTGTCAGTAGTGTATCCGGTACCTTATTTTGTAATTTCCCTATAACGAAAACGAAGCCATATGCAAGTCAATATGCCCATTACTTTCTCCTTTTGAGACAGTTGGATAATCAGAAAATAACCAGTTATTCTTGGTATCTTACGGTAAAAATATAGTGAGAAAATGAGAGAGGATAACTATCGATGTGAGTTGTATGTAAATTTTAACAGCCTGAAAAATAGTATTAGGCAAAGTAGTATTCTTGACAGAATAAGGTGCTACTGTACGCATCCTACTCTTACGATATTAGATTTTTATAGTGGTTGTGGATGGTGTTGATGGACTGTTTGATGTTCTCATAAATTATTTTATCATATTTTCCTCACCTCCCACAACGTATTTTATTCTTACAGTTTGTGTCATTGTTGTTTGCAACTAGTCACATACCATTTGCCACGTTTTTACAATTTCGATCAAACATTTTATCTATCTGATGATAAAATATTCGTTCTTGTTCTGATTTATTCTATTTATTCCCCTTTTTCAGTGAAATGAGCTTTGGAGGATACCTTATGTGGTGGCAATCTAAACCACGACGAGAAATCCTATTGATTCTTGTTTGATATGCGTAAGGCGTGCTTAACGCACGCACACATTCTGCTCATACCTTTCTTTCTCTCAGAAATACACACAGTGATGTCGTTATTACATAAGGAAACAATGAAATCTAATTGAATTCTTCTTCCGGTTTTCGATTAGAGTAGAAACAGAATCAAGCATTTCTATCAGGGCTGAAAGCATCACGCTCAATGTAACTTTTCAAAAAAAGCTTAAACAAGTTTGTACCTCCACCACAGTCACAAACATACATACACACACTCCTCCGGGATATTACAGACTATTCACAATACGGGGTAAACCGAGAAAAGTAATGCGAAAGTCTTGTAGTTAACTATTTCTTCGACTTAGATTATCTATTTCTTTATGTAATCTTTGTTTCACGATGATAGCTATACCAGTTGAACCGGCTTTCTTTCTTGTTCGTCGACACTTCCGCGTACTTTCCTCTTTATTTATTATGCACACACGTACGCTTGTAACGAAAAATAGTTGTAGATGTTCATGATGGAAACAAGGTACAAGAAACTAAACGAGCACTCTTTCTCAACTCTTCTTTTTAGGGAGTTGCAGAAACGGTCAAACATACATATAAGAGTATAAAAGCAATGCTCTTATGAGAACTGTTTTCTCTCTTTTCACCGTGCGTCGTCTTACAAGTCACTATAATTTTTTTATCCTTGGAGGAAAAAAGAAAGTCTGGAAACAAAGTAGTATCATAGCTTCACATTTTTTGGTACAGAATAAAAGTTTTTTCTGCTACTCTTTACCATTTCTTATTTATGAAGTCTTCCAATAGAAAGAGTGGAATGGAATACGGAATTAAAAAGAGAGGAGAAAGTCGACCAAGTAACTCTTGTCTGTGTACGTAGACATTGTGCGGAATAAAATGGATATTTTAATGGTAAAATATATGGTTTTTTCTGTGGATGAGGGAGAGAGCACAAGTAAAAATGAATTTAACCATAGTTCTCTTTTACTTCACTCTTCCTTTTATTTTTGGGGCTCTTTATCAGCTTGAATTTTTCTTTTTTTTTACAAAACTGGTACCTACATGCACACACGACTTTTCACACTATAGTCTGGGTTTTACGCAGTTTCCTTTGAGTTATTCACTTGGCAAAACTTGAATAAAAAATGAATCCATTTAGTCATTTAAATGCTTGCATAATTCTTCAGCAGAAGAGATTAAACGCACATCGTTATAACACAAAGAGGCAAGTTTAGGGGAAACGTAAAGCTATCCGCGAGCACCCGAATATTATCAAATGCCGTAGAAAACTCCATTACTGCGATGAAAAACAGATGCAGAGGGAATGGATGTGGCATATAATGGGGGTAGTACCGCTGATGATGGTGAGTCCTTAAGAATATCTGTTCAGTACTCATTTTGCGATTTCCCTTTTCAGTCCTTCTATTAACTTTTTTTTTATTTCCTCTCTAGTTCGGATTCAGAATGGTTTTTTTTTTTTGTGAACGTGAAACTGCCAGACAATAAAAAACGAGCTGGTTAACTGTTCATCGTCAAAGTTGTTACCGTGTCGTTATCATGTTAATACTCTGTTTCGTGTAGAATGTGGCGGCTTTTGTGTTTGTGGTTTTCTTCTGCATTTATTAATGAGCTTCCGGTTGAATGGCGTTTCCTTGTTTGGAGCTGAATGAGCGAAAGAGAATAGGCAAGGTTGATACACTTGAGGCTCGAGGAATACACTGTTAAAACCCTCTCAAGTGTGTATGGACAGAAGTAAAATAGAGTGATAGTGGTGAAAACACGCCAAAAAACGCTCGAAAACACAACTACAGCTTTCTATGGAGAGGAATGAGTGGAAATGAAAAATGTTGCGGTTGTTCTCCTCCTCAATCTAAATGATCCCTTTCCTCTCCCATTTTTGCTAGCTCCTCTCCAATTGAACAAACCGACAAAGTGTAATACATTACATGAACAGCTTCTGTAGAAGAAAACTGGAGAAGAAATAGGAAGCAAACATTGCCAGTCAAAGTAGTTTTTTAACGAAAAGCTGGCGCTATCAAGCAACGATTGGTAGTTCACTTAAGTTTGCAAAGTTTTTGGAGTTTTTTGTCATTAAAACCACCCACCAAAAGCTACTAACGTGTTCATTTGCGTTGAAAAAAACTCATTTAGTTTCTATAATGAATTGTCCGTTCGTCATCCACGACATGTGAAATTCCATTCTCAAAAGGAAACGAAGACAAAAAAATCACTAAAAGAATCGGGTTACTTGAAAAAAAGAAGTGCTTGTTTGGTTTGGAAGGTGGTTTAACATTAAAAGAATACCACGAGCGAGTCGTACTCTTAATGATGATGAGATTGAAATCTATAGTGTCTGAGCTTTTAAAGAAATCCTCCCTTGTTAAATGTGTTAAATTAGTAACTCTATAGTTCTTCGCTCACTGTAAACTTTATGATAGACGGAGTCAGCATTAAAGTTTTAGTATTCATTCGCATTAAGTTAAACATTGAAAGAGGGAAAGCTGAGCTGACAGAACAAGGGAAACGGAGAACCTCAAGTCTGTTGAAGTTGACTTATACTTCGTAAAACTGACCATGAACATGTCACTCCGAATATGGAAAGTTTTTTGCTAGTAGTACTTGCAGCACAATTCTTCTCACTGTCTGTATTTAGGAGTTATTTCGCGAGAATGACGGCTCTTCCGCAGTAAAACTGACAACATGCGAATTTTTCGCTTGTCGAGCATGTTCTTGCAGATAATATATTATCAAAATTTTCTGAATTACTCTTCCAAGTCAGAATAGTTTTTCACTTTATCTGTTCTTCGTCCAATGGAAAAACAGTAAAAATTTGTTACACCACAGTTGCCACAATTCCATCGATGATCTATGAGTACATTGTACAAAGTAGAAATCGTTTTTCTATATAACGCTTCCTATCACATATGTATACATTCAATGCACTCTCTGAAGTCAACTTTTTTATTAGGTTAACATCCATTTTTCGTCCATTTGATTTTTTCAAATATATTATTTCTGCTGGCTCATCGATGCACACAACTTCACCATTTTTATTTTCCAATTTTCCCTTTCAAACTCAATGTGCACTTGGACAGATATAGAACCTGAAAAGCGCATCGAGACAGTTTGAAAAGTGGGTTTCAGACAAACTGAAGGAGTAGAAACAAATGAGGAATATTGAATGAAATATTGTTCTGCACTAAAATCTAGCCAATTGACTAGATTTATTTTTCCAACGTTTGGAACCGTGTTAGTGACGCCACATTGTAGCGGAGGAATTGGCAGTGTATCACTATTTTAGTCTTCCATCTGAAATCATTCGTACATATACATCTGCACCTACACTACATAAATGTAGAAAAACGACGTTGCATTTTGAATTTGACAGTTAGAAGACTCCACGGGAAATGATGAATTATTTTGTGAAGCTTTTGCTTTTTTAATGTCTCAAGCATTTTTTTTTCTTTAAATGTTGTTTCACTTCAATGCGGAAAATACAGATTCTTTAACACTTCAAAACTCTTGCCACCAACTTTTAAATCCCAAAAATATTCAAAATTCACTTGGCCACGTTGTGCATACCTAACCACGACAGTCTGAAACGTGGATGAGTTGCACCAATAGCAGCCAGACTTTTTGTACAGCGTCCCGGTGAAAGGACAACGAGTGAGTGAGGAGAAAGCAAACTTGGAAGGGGAATTTTCATCCGGGTTCTTCGCAGCATATTATACGTAAGTGAAAGAAGTTAAGGGAATCTGGCAAATGTTGATGCGTTTGTGTGGATACTCGATTATGTTGGATTGTTTGACTCTCGCATTTTCCAGCTCCAGAACTTACTATCTGCTCCTCATCATGTACAACAATTTGAGCAGTGCTTTGTTGAGCAGAGGTATCCATTAGGGAGTTCAGCCAGTAGGTAGAAAAATTTTAATAAGAAAAGAGAGTGGGGCCTTTCTATACAAAAAGTATTTTCTAAAGTTTAGGGACAATGTGGTGTGAAAAAATCCTGTGTGAACATTTTTTCTTCAAAATCATTAATTTTCAACTGTATTTTTATAAAACACTTCAAATTCGAAGGTGTGCAAGTATCCTCCACCATTATGCGGAGTACCTGCAATGCCAGTGTACAAACCTTAATAGACTGCACAAACGGAAAAAGAAATACGACAAGATACGCTTAATATATCTTATCATCAGCATTTTCCTTCCAGACTCTCTCTCTCTCATTCTAACAACTTGCAATCTCATCTTAGAAACGGAAGGAAAACAACATGGCATACCTAAACACGTTATATAACAAAAGCACCCATCGTCATCATCGCAGCCTTGTTTACAGATATGTATAAGATTCTCACTTGGGTCGTATAGCATGTTCTTCTGTTAGGAGCAATAATAGCGAATTCCCATTTTCTACATAGCATAACTTTCTCCACTTTCCCTGCAATCGTTCCTATTCACTCGCAATCCTCCGCAGTGTGAACAACTGAATCTCTCACTGAAAAATAGTTGCAAACAGGAATATAAGAAAGATGTAAAAGCTGAGTGGAAACGAAAAGGAAATCGTGTGCGAGGAGAGAATATCTCTTGCTGATCTCTTTCTTTACTTTCATCTCTCTTTACACGCGGACTATAGATGGGGAGAGAGTCTTCGTTTTTTATGTCTTGGAACAAGGCTCGCTTTTATTTTAGTTTTTTTTTTCTTTCCCGGGATGATGATACACTGGTGCCGAGAATAAAAATAAATATAAAGGATGTCATCATAATAAAGAATTTTCAACTGATAAGAGACAGCTTCAGTATGTGATGAGCACACACGCAATGACACATTCAGTGAAAGTCGAGGAAAACAGGAAAGACAGTAAATTGTTTGGAACTACGAACATATTATTTTATGGTCTGACGGGTACTAAAGAATGCTAAGATTGACGACATCATCGGAGAGTAAACAAGGAGAGCCGGTGTAATTATCCTTTGACATATTACTTCTTTTAGGTACCGCTACCGCTCTAGTTATAGAGACGTTAACAGACTTATCTAACATCTTAATAAAAAACAACAATAGCCACATAAATTCGAAAAAGAAAAGTTACTCTCCCTCTGGTTTAACTAATGGTGATGATAAGCAATAGAAGTAAAATGATCTAATGATCTGAAATTTTGGAAAATGGTCGGTTTATCCCAGGAATGTGTTGTTTACTACCAGAGGAGTAATATCTCTCTGGGCAAAGCAGATGAGACCAATAGAGTTGTTCACATTGCACAGGAGAAAATATTCGTTTAACATGCAATCTGATAGAAAGCATTGCGCCATTTGCCGATGTAAATGGCACCATTAAGAATATAATTTCGTGGTCGGTAGGATGAGAAGTGTTGTGTTCAAAAGCGTACGAGTTCAATTAAGCCCAACAACATACACAGATTATACGAAACTGTGTTTTCGCACCGTGCGTTTGATATTCCCCAGTAAACATTTCGGCTTGGTAAGGTTCCCCTTATTATTTCTTCAATTATTACCCTACAGGAGGAATATTAACAATTTTACATAATCGTCATCACTTGAGCTGAATTTGGCGCGGCTCTAGTTTTCCGAGTTTAGAAGAATAATGGCCTGTTTCGAATGCGCGTAATAATTTCAGTCCACGCCTTCATCCACGCATTTTCATTTCAAACTTAATGTTGTTTTACGCATACAGATTTAGCTCGCAGTTACGGGTATAGCAAAATTTGTTCTTACCGATCTTCAATCCAGCTAGTGTTTCGGACTCTTATGCAACTAAGATGTCTTCAAATTATCCTAATAAGTAAATGAATGAGTCTTGGGCATGAAGCGAAACCCATAATGATATTATTAGTTGGACAGGACGTTAGAGAAAGCGAAACCAACCATTCCACTTCCCCTGCTTTCTTTTCTTTCATTCCTTTCAGTGAACTTCGTTTCTCTCGGGGTGTAAACTGGAAAAGCCCATTTCAGGCGTGTATTTAAGTCAGTGAAAGAATGGTAGTATTACTTGTCGTCCACTCAGAGTAGCTCAGTTTTTAATAAATCGCCCAACTTTCCCGTTCAGAAAGCAGGTTCAGCGGGGGTGGGAAAAGACATGGAGATGATTGTGAGAGAGCAAGTGTGGTATAGGAGCCGATGGAAATTGCTAATACCTTACATCACTGCTCTTTCCCATTAGTGTCTCTCTCTTACAAGGATAATGTACAAGAATAAATTTTTTTCTCTGCGGGCCACAATTTACGAGCGTTATGGAAAAAAGGACGCAAGATCCCGGCAAAAATGAAAGACGATGGGTTAATGGGCTACATTGAAAAGTCAAAATACATCTAGACATATGTTCTTAAACCCGACCACCAACTTTTTTAGTTTTAAACAACAAAAAACAACATTGTCATTAGCATGTTCTTTCCCTCTAGGTATCCTCAAGGGTAATTATGCTT
>VICI01004573.1:0-10776 GCA_019593645.1 Akabosia matsudoensis
TTACGATTCGTGCTCACTAAAAACTCGCACTGCACTGAAATCAGTTTGATCATGCAGCTTCGTTAGTTTCCCCTGTGATTCGTCGGATGCTTGCATTGTTCGAAGCTTTTCCATTTATTTTCCTCAACGAAAAAAAATCTATCAAAAGGTTGGGGATTTTGGCTGAAAGAACACATATGACGACGATGATTGGCAACGTTTGAGCCCACGTGATGTAGTCCAGAGCTGGCCAGGTTGAAACGGAGCGTGACAGTATTGTAGCATTCGTAGTTACAACAGGACCTTATTCAATCCCATTTATCCCCACTTTAAAATATAAGGGAGCAGGAACCTATTACCATCATTTGCATTTACGTTTCTCCGGGATGCTAGTTCGAGGCCTCTTTTGCATGCTTTCGCCATTACTCCATGTAGTACTACCATATAAATTGGTATTATTTTTTGATCTTACCGCGTTCAGGGGATTTTCTTCCCAGTATACAATATGCAACAAATAGGAAGCCTGGAGCGAGATCAATTTCGTTTTATGAGTGACACTAGAAAGCTCTCACGAACAGTTGCATACTTTCTGTTCGTTCTACCTTGTTTCCTCTAGACTTTTCCTTTCAAGTTTTGTCCACGAAAATGAGATAGAAAAAAGAGTATATATAATTCAGGCTAAGATATAGTATCGTCATCGTTTCCCTCATTATCGAAATTGGGGAAGAGACTGGTACCCATATCTACGTCGTCATTTCGTTTTGGTTTATTCCCATCGATGTCAGCAATCGCAATGGAAAACCGTTTACTCTTGAGACAATATTAGTAGAAAAATTGATATATGGTTTGAGCAGCATTTCCTTAACGCTGTAGTCTGCCTTCTAACTTCACTACTATATTTCATATTTGGTCAGATAACTTTGAAATTGATAGTGGCCATTTCAACTCCATGGTCAGAAAGATTCCATGTTTTAGATTGGAACTTATGAGAACAACAAAATTTGAATAATAGATGCAGGCATGGCAGGCAACTATTTTCAATTCATATGAGGAGAACTATTCACAAGACTTGTAGGACTGTGATGTACAATTAAATGGCAAAATACCCATGGGCTGTTGGGGAAATGATGCGTACATGTTTCAGCTGTTTTAAAACACATATAAGGCGTGTGAGTGGGAAAGTAACACTATGTACACAATGCACAAGAGATTTTTTGGCGGACTGTCATGGAGGGGTCCAAACCTTAAATTGGGGGTTGGTCTATAGTTGATAGTCTGGGTCTGAACAAGAAAATCGCTGCGGCCACTATGACAAGTGTATTGATAACACCCGCAAAAGGAAACCTCGGCGGAAATTCATTTTAATACACGGAAATAAGCAATTCATTTCAAGCAATCTCGATGACATTAGAGATTTTGGTGCAGCTAAGGAATGCAATCTGTATATGTACCATGGTCTGCAGGAGTATTATAGTGTAGATAGCTTCATTTGTTTTGATCAGATCCGAAAGGAAGGGAAAGAACATTCTAGCTACTTCTTTGTACCTTGTTATGAGGGTCCAGAGAAAGCGGAAAAGATATATTTACGTGTGATGTGGTCTCGCACATGAAGAAACGGTGCACCAGGTCTTAGGTACTTTTCATGTACAGGATAACTTTCATTAACTGTGTGGGCAAACATTTCTCTTGTTTGTGTGATCGAATTCTCAAGAAAGGGATTTTGAAACTGCATTTGCTTCCATTTCGTTCTGTATATGCTTTCCCACAGCACCCATAATATCCACTATCCGCAAGTGTATTGACTTTTCACGACTGTCTGCATTTTTTTCACGTGCAAAAAATGTGTGTAACTTTACTACAACAATTCGGATTCCTCAAGAGAATAAAGAAACCATCCAGAATGGGATAATGTCAAACGCGTTACTCATTCGTTCTCTTCTAGGGTGTATCACCAAACTATAATGTGTCTCGTATGCATAAACCATTTGAAATTGCCAGTATATCTATACATTTTACAACATTTTCTCAACTAAAGCCCAGAAGAAGCATGAAGCAGTTTAAACACTTATTCCTATTCGTATGCATGAAGATCCTAAATATCTAGTCAATCTAGTGCTGTGTTGTAACCAAACTGTTTGCATTAGAAAGTTGTACCTACAGTCTTTCGGTGAACCCACTGGCGGTTGTAATAATATCGTGATCGCGCACGACAAGAAAAACGATACATGCAAAAGTCGTAACACCTTCTATTCTCACATTTTCTCTTTCAACAGCCATAATGATTTCCCGTGGAATCTGAGAAAGTTCTTACAAAATCAGCTTCGGGATCTACATTTCGACACCGACTTGAGAAAGGTATGTTACGTAAGCAAATCAAGTAGAAACAATTAATAGTAATAGTTGAGCTTAGCTTCTCATGTTGCCGATGGAAACTAAGACTCTACATTATTTCGATTTGAGCAGCTATATTCTAGTTACAAAATGCTGATACCTTATGACCCAATTAATGTGAACGTAACAATATGAAACGAGGTTCACATTCTTTGGTAAATGTCTTTTATGTCTTGCGCAGGGAATAGCTGATCTGATAGCTTGTGCTTTGAAACACCATCGTGGTAGTCGTAGTGCAACATGATCAAATATCAACATGCTATATTGAGATGTTAAAACCGTATAAAATTCATGCGCATTCTTGCCCTAACACGTTTTGTAAACTGATATACATTATTTAGCTCTTGCACAACTATTTCGGTTTTACTTAGCTTTGCTCCTCTAAATTCTTTTTTAAAATCTCACACCTACAATATTCTCAATTTGAGCTATTCCTCTGAAATATAATATGAAATCAGAGAATCCTTTCTCCCTTCATAAATTTCTCTCTTAAAATGACTCTGGAGAAATTTTGAACACACCGTGACGTTTGTTTTTAAGTGCAAGCTCTTTTAATTCTGTGTAGACGACTTAAAGATTATACACCTTTAGATATCCAATTTTGTAATGTACTCACTAGTAAACTAAAGTCCTTCACTTGCGCAGCCTTCAAGTAGTAAAAGGGATAATGAAAGTTTTACGGCCGAATCTAAACTAACATCTGGATATGTTTCACAGGCGGATCCTTTCGCTGGGAGTGTTTGGTCACATACGGATCTCGTTCGTCTCAGGATTGGAGGTGTTGGAGCGCAGGTATTACTCCTTTAATGGCATTCTTTTGTTGCTAATATTATTCAAACCGTCTTTGTATCCTTTTTACAACTTTATATAACTCTCCTGATTGATCTTTTTTTTCCTTTTATATCGTAATTTTTAGATCTCGATCTATTTCTTTGACTGAAATTCCGTCATTTTTTGTGCAAATTCATTCTAAACACGATTCGCATAAAATTACATGAATGAAATGAGTTTCAGGACTTTTCCTTTTGGAACACCTTCAACCTTGTGTAAACTATGATTATAATTCTCGACAGCTATGGTCAGCCTATGTGCCTTGCTCAGCACAACATTTAGATGCAGTTCAAATCGGAGTGGAACAGATCGACGTTATTCGAAGGCTCGTCGAAAAATATCCTGCATACCTCTCCCTCGTAACATCTGCTAAAGGTTAGTGTTCCATCTGATGATGAGTCTTCCATCAGCTTACGAGCCTCATAGCTAATTGAAACCACTCTAATAAACAATAATTGAAGAAATTTTCAAACAATTTTGTCTTTATGTAAATTATGGTATTAGATTTTTTGTTTACTCCTTCACCATACTGACCTTAGCACTACACGGGTTTATTTGGCATAACATATATTTCAGTAATTATTTTTTGTTCATTTTTGCGCCCATATACATACATTCGAATTCTAAGCTCAATGCAGACACCATAACTTCCAGTAGGGTGGGTTGTCTGGCAGTGGCGGCACCATCATCATCCACTTCGTCATTCTTGAGTTATGTCATGAAAAATATGTACAACTGGTTTTTCTCTACAAATGTTGTTGTCCTGTTACTACTGATGTTGTTGGTCGGGCCTGTCGACCGCACTTTCTCCAAGCTACTTTTACTCTCCCTTGCTGAAGAAAAATTGCTCTTGTATTTTTATATTGCTGTTTCGTACACAAAGTAGGAGGAGAAGAAGAGAAGAGAAGGTATCCATACCATTTGGAATTACATGCTATACATATTTCTACTTTTCAGGTTAGTAGGTAAAAGGCAATAAAAAATAGCAGATTCTCTTGCACAACCTCAGGAAGGGAAGATCCATCTCTGTGTATTATGTTATTATGACTGTGTGTGGATTTGAGTGCTCAAACGACGACAACGACGATGGAGTAAGTGCACTTGAGGGAAATGCTGTTACATTATAACAGCGTATAGGAATAGAGGTATGAACTATCAACCGATGTTCACAGATTTTGACATTTCATAGCTTCCTATATGGTAACATGCGGACACCAAGAGCCTCTTTACAATCGCTTCATTCAACCTTTTATGTGTACCTTTTTTTATTTCTTGCGTGTTGCAGTTCAAAGACTCGATAACGTAACGGTGACGGCGATGTAATGTGTTGGAAAATAGCGAAATGTTGTTTTCTCATTTCGGTAACTACTTTTTGGACGTAGGGATTTGTCTTCGTCGGAGAAGCTATAAAGTAAATAGCAAAGAACAAAGTGGGGGTTATGCATCAATAAAAAAATAAGAGTAACATCTTTGAATAGAATGAATTTGCCCTATCAACGAGTACAGCGTACCTTTACGAAATGCGCATTCGAGGAATTGTAGTAGTAGCATGTAGTTATATGTAGCATGGGACAGTATTCAGTAAAATGTGAAGCATCGGTAATTCTAATAATTTGAATTTTTCTGAGATTTAGGCGAATATATCTGTGTTCTTCCTGATCCTTGATCATCATCGCTGCGTACGTTTTTCGAAAATTCACTTTGTTGTAATGTTGTACAGTGACCATGCAGGCTGCTAAAGGCTATATTCATTCCAAACAACTACGTACCTATTCGAACGAAAGCTTTTTATTTAAACATTTTTAGTTTTGCGTATTCCTAAATCCAGAGTTTCCTTGAACTGTTGAATTGCTAACAGTGACAGGACTGTTACAATCTTTTATTTTTGTGACTCGCAAATCATTCGCTCGTATTTCTGAAACTTTAGGCCAGGGCTAAAAAGGCTAGCGGGTGATCTAAAGGCTTTTTTGGTTACGAATTTTATAAAGTTAGGGCAAGTATGTGAACGTACAAATTCATCGAAGAAAGATCTATGCATCTAAAAGATGCAAAAAACGAACTTATCACTTTTTTCTCCTTGTTGACTCTCGAGTTTGAGAATTCTTTTACATTCACTCTGATTCTCAAGAAGAAATATCACAGAAGTTTTTGGCGGTGTATGAAAAAGACTCTTGGTCTGGTTGTCAGAAAAGTGCTATTGTTACGCAAGCAAGAAAATTGTTTACAGTGTTGAGTTTTGAGTTTTCAAAGAGTTTCGCAAAAAAAGTTCTGACAGAGAACTGATCGTACTGGTTTAACCACTGTAGAATCCTTACAACTTCTAGAAACAAGGGAACTGGAAAATCGGATGTAATTGGGATTTTACAATTTTCAAAGAATTTTTCTCATATGCGTCTATTAAAAATATTAACTGTATGTACATGCGATTGGGCTGGTAATCAATAGTAAAAGGTATCTGCACGTCAGAAAGGTTAGGGCATTTATTAAGCATGTAATGGAAAAAACGATTTTTTGGCGGGAAAATTTAAAAATCGCAAAAGGGACTAATATTCCAAACACTGGAAATAACCTCCGCTAAGGTGTGCAACAAGCGGTGATAATTTGCAAAAAAAAAAATCAAAAATTCGATTTGGCAAGCGATACAAAGTTTCACATTGATAGTACCCTAAGTAACGAAATAAAACACATGCTTCAAAATTTAATAGTTTGTAGGGTCACTGGCCACTATGCTATAAAATGTAATTGCCTATTTGCACACATGGTTCTTCTATTGGCTGTTTTGTGCCTCAGACAAGAAGTACATAATATAACTTATAATTTTATAAGAGTATCCATACTCTCTATGTTAACACGAATCTGACGAAACTGATCTTTATAAATCTTATGTCATTTCACTCCATACTGAAACGCTTAACCATCTCTAATGTACACAAAAGTGCCGTTTAACGAATAAGGTAAAAACATAAAATGAATATTTGGATTGCATAGCTGGGAAAAACTTGTACGGATGTTATGAGTACACATATAAGTATACTCCCATAATAAATATGTGAAACCTGCAGATTAGGATAAAAGTGTTGTCCGTCAATCTTTTAAGAAAGGAACTATACTCGCGGAAGAATCCCAAAAAGACCAACTATTTCTTGTGAGAGTTTGTGCTCGTATTGTAAGGGAAGGATCCTGTGGATATCTACAAAAACGGATAAAGAAGTGAACACTTTTTATTTTAGCTGGTCATGATCGAACAGAATGTATGAATAGGTACTGTAGAAGTACTTTTGATGCATACTACGACTCACTGCTGCTGATGAAGTCTGGGTGAAGGAAAAACGTGGAAACAAAGACTAAACTTCAGGATAGGTTGGTCTATTGGATCTACATTTTAGTCAATGCAAACGAGCTCTGAGAATAAGGAAGTTTTTCTACTTGCGCAAGAGGGTTTTCCTTTTCCTCTGTTTCAATACTCCTTCCAGAGAACCAAAACAGGGAAATCGAATAGTAGGCCGCTGTATTGTAATCCGGAAGTAAAAGTAAAAGTAAAAGTCGACGAAATAGGAATATTTAGTTGATTTAAGCAGAAGATAGTTTCTTACTGCCGAGGATGCAAGCTCTCACGAAAAGAAAACTTTAACGAAAATATAGGTCGCATTTGTGTTTATAACTTTGGATAATATTGAGGATGGATCTAAAGATGTGTAAAAGCTATTACCTGCATTTAGATGTTCACACATCCCAGTAGAATTTGAACTCATTAAAGCGTCAAAAAACTATCCATACTTCTTCGATTGGCAAGCATCATAACTGCATGAAAATAATTTTCTGGAAAAGGTTGAAGACCTCAATAGAAAAAAATAATCTTCCTTCCAAAAGAGCCCCCCGTACTTGTTCTCGAACAGGTGTGCACCAATTTATTCCTCCAGCTTCCATTGCTTTACTCGCTTTGCATGATACATGATTTATGAGATAAGGTTGGGAAAACACCCGAAAATTTGAAGCATGTCATTCATAATAAGCTTACTTGCAGCAGTTGCTGATAGTATGTAAACGATGGTAATGGCTCTCTTACTTTGCATGCCCCTGCAGAAGATAATTTTGGATTCAAGCTTTGTTGTGAAGAGCAGTTCGTTACTTCACACGGCTTTTAAATTTTCTAGAAGAGTTGGTCGGAATGAAGAATTACAGGATGCAGAAGGATTTCTTTATAACTTGAAATCTCAAGTTGATATGGGATACACACATCTGTAGCCTTGTAAAAAGAGTTTTAATGGAGTGAATGTAATACAATAATAATGTATTCAGTGCACATGTGACTACTTGGTAGGTAGCAAAGCAATGCTAGCATATAGCACTTTCACTAGGCAACCGCGGTTGGCTTGTATGTTTCTTTAGCCACGTACAGCTCGACGGTGAAAGAAAAACTACAACAGATTTTACCGTAGGACACATGCCTCCAGCAACTGCTGATCTCTTTCGGTTTTAACCCAGACTCGTCTCCATAAATATGTATATTTCAGCGGTAAATCCTGCTTTTCCTTCCTCACCTTCCTGTGAAAGTTAACACAACAACAAAAAATCACTTACAAATGTGTATAGTGCATCTACCAACAAATTTCTTGTGCGGAGTAATACAAAGTGTGTCTGTGGTTTGCTTGCAAAAACACGTCGCGGAGGAATACCAAAAACGATAGAGAGCGGTGGACGGATATTAAGAATCTATGAAATTGAGTTAGCACTATCATTATTATATTCATCTCAGTTACAAAGCGTTGGAGGTCAGTCGGCATCCATCAGCGCGAGCAGTACCGAATTACAGATCCTTTTTGATGCTATGCGACATAGGTATAGTTCATTGAGGTTTGCGGAGTCAATATGAGCCCGTTTAAACAATGGAGCTAAGGGTCCTCATGTGTGTGACTGTTGGGGTCATCCCTATCCGTTCAGTGCCGTAATTTGATAAACATGATTGATCAAATATACTCCCTGTCTGTAGGCTACATGTAGGCATAGTAATAAAAAGTATCCATGCCAGGTTTTCTGTTAGTTTACTACCAACTACTGACTACACGGTTTGCAGCCTTAAAAAACATTTTGAAATCTGGTTATGTGGCCAGCTCCAGCAAGGTGCCAGTTCTTTCATTGTTGAGTTCTGATTCTTTTTCAGAAAAATTGCAACTTTGATCATTTCCCCCAAAAATTGTTCGAGGGTAACTATTAAAATATACTGTGTCAAGTATAGGGAGCTTATCAGCAACTTTTTGTGGAAGCTGTATATAATACTTTTGCTAAGAGCGCCATGTAGAACCTTTTACCCTTGTACCTTGTTTATTTTAATTGTTTGTTAGGCAAAGTTTACATAGGAATCCACTAGATTGGTGTAGTGCATAGGAATCTTTTGAGATTTTTTTCTCTTGAGTACTAGAAATGTACCGAGAAAAAATGTTACTTTTGGGAAGCAACGTCAATGATCTTAATCTTAAGTAAGTTAGATCATCGCTATTCTTCATTTCTTCTCTTATAGTTTCCTCGCCTTCAGTTATTTGCCATTCCCCTGCTGTTTTAGTTTCTCTTGTTTGATATGATGGGGAATGAAAGTTGTACATTAGTCACGTCAGGCCTACTCCAGAAAATACAAGGTAATTGATGGATTGACGTTCTGACCCACGTAAAAAAGATGTAGGCTATGTATAGTCCAAATGTAAGTTTTAGGGTAGCCAGTCAGCAAAGTTAGAGTCAAACAGAAAAGTGTCATGTATTTCGATAGTAACTCATGGAAAAGTGTAGTGCTAGCATTATCATGTTTTTTTAAACCAGCTTTTGATTCTGTTTCCTTAACTATCAATTGAACAATCATGGTATGACAAAACTTTTAGAATGGACAATAATCATAAGGTACAATGCAGTGCCGCGCCTGCAATCAATGGAGTACCTGGCTAAATTAAAGGCAACCAATTGTTAGTTGCATACCTACCTATGTAATATTCGAGAACAAATGGAAGACCACAATACTTCTTTTTTAAAATACCTAACCAATGTTTCTTTTGTATTTTCTCATAATAGATCTGGAGAAAGCGCATCATTCTGGACGTATTGGAAGTCTCATAGGGGTTGAGGGAGGCCATGCAATTGGAAACAGTTTGGCCGTGCTACGTATGTTTTACAATCTGGGAGCGCGGTACCTAACCCTCACTCATAACTGCAATACTCCTTGGTGAGTTCTGCTAAATAACTTGCATTGTATGAATTGGTATTTCAAGCAATTAGTTCAGTCACTTGAATCTTTAGTAAGCTCACTAAACAAGTAACACCATATAAACCTTCTTGTGAGGTCAGATTTTCCTATTGGCTTCCAGATATATTCAGCGATGTACAAGGAATAATGAGATATTGCTAATTAAGCAGTAAAATGACAAAAAACCGACAGGGGTCTGAAAACGGTTCTGAGTCTTGAGCATTTCACGTGAAAAACGTTTCAAAAAGGGTCCTTAAAATCATTGTACATTGAGGTGAAACCGTCTGTCTAACTACTACCTTTTAAAAGTTACGCAACTAAAGACAAAAGATCGGAGGGTCCTTAGGTGTATCATCGAAGGCCTGAAGATAAGGCAGATTTTAGCAAGAAAACACGAGCTACTAAAGTAGACAAAAAAAAAACACTTTCCAGTGCTTTAATGTTTACCAGTAGAGTTACCCGTCACAAATGCGTAACACGCCTGCAAATAAGTCAACCCTCAACTCACCGACCGAGCCATTTGGTAATGTTCTAAACAGACCCATTTCCTGGTCATACTTTAGGTTATCAAAGATAATGGTCTTTAAAATCATTTCACAGACTTGTTACTCATAATATGAATCCCCGCATGATGAGTTCATCAACATAGCTTACCCTCAGTTATAGTCAGCTTCGACATAATGATAAGATCCAAAATGATAAGGGCGATAGTTACGGCTTTTTCAAATTTTCGGACCTCTGAGAGGAATCCGTAGGCAATAATAAATACAGTTCTCGCAATTTCTACAGTGACACCGATGTTGGAAGAGATATCTTAAAAATTTGTCCACGTCATTATTAAACAGTATACACTTACGTATTATTCGACATTGAAGTGCCACTTTTGACTCCTACTTCGTGAAAGGTGTGTGGTTCTTACAAAAACATTTCAGGGCGTGCTAGTGGCCGCATACTTTCCAGGTGCTGTCGCAACATTTATTTTCTCCTATAGAAGGTTCGGCGTGATGGTACAGTAGTGTCGTATACTGGCCCCAACCATTTCGTAGTCTTCTCAACTTATTCTTTATTCTACTCAGTTTCTATTTATAAGTTGCACAAGGGAGCCATATGTTTCCCATTTATACCTGAATGGAAACTATGTCCAAAAAAAATTGAAGAAGAAAAAACTGTAAGGAGAAAAGAACATGTTACAAACTCCAAGTTGTATTTGTTTGGTCCACGTCAGTGGCTTCCTATACCGACAGGCATTTTCATCATACTTTTCATCCACAAGTACCAACAGCACATTTGTTTGAATCTTCACTTGCAATCGTATTCTGTCAGTACCTACCTTTAAATTTCAGGAT
>VICI01004574.1:0-10773 GCA_019593645.1 Akabosia matsudoensis
ATTATAATTCAGAAAAGTAGTAGAAAATATAAAGACTATGTAAATAATAATTTGTTAGTGCAGTCATCAGTCATTTATCATGAATCTACACATGGCCATACTGATCCGGATCAATCCTATGCGAGGGTCAAAAAATGCAAGGACCAATAAAAAACGGATCAATCTTATCCAGGGCGAATACAGGCCGAGGATCTATGCAGCGCGGAGCAACATTCAACAGGGGCTCCCCACCCCCTAGGGTCAATCCTCACAGGACGAATGAGCCTAGACCCGACTAAACACCTGGTTCTGTAAAAGAAGTGCTCGAAATCATTTTAAAAAAATTTTGGATTTCTTTCTTTCGGATAGGTAGGAAGACGGTTTTTAGAAAAAAAAAAAAAATAAATGCTGCGTTTTATCACTATAATTTCTGCTTTCTATCGGCGATAGTACATATATGTCCGTGTTGTATATTATATTGTTGTTATGATTGCCTCATGACACATGATCTGAGAAAAGATTTTCACACGATTTCTTTTCAGAATGCGCTGAAGTGATCCGAAAGCAAGGTGAAAACTCGTAGTCCTGATTCGTTTTCTCTATTAGCACAAGAGGTATGAACTCTGTGAGGTTTTAATCTATTTACGCCAGGGGCGAATGTGCACAGAAGCATTAAAGGAAAAATAAAATAGTCAAAACAACTTTCCACTATTGGGGCAATTTGGACATGACAAAACTAGTAAGGTTCAAGATAGTATCCAAACTGAAATACTACAAAGAGCTATTGTTTTTTCGAACGCCAAAGATGTCTAACTGTTTGTCTATTATCTCCGAAACTATTCAAAAAATTTTAAACTCTGTTTGCTCAGACCAATAGGCATGTCCCCAAGCAAGACTCCTATTGATTTTCAGCCAAATTGATTAAGACTCCAGGTGGTAGGGACAAAATACTTCCACGGACTATGTTTTTCTACAGCAAATGATATTACGATGCTATGCATACATAGTAAAATGCCGAAGCGATTCATTCGCTACTTTTCTGTAATTCGATTGTTCGGTTTATTATACACTCGCGTTTATCAGGATGATATTGATAATCTACTCTTCAGTTATTTTTCGCAGTATTTTTCGACCGGTTCTAAATAGACGAGCGCTTGCAAAATGTTACCACACGTAACATGTTTCTGCCTACAACTACTGCTCATTCATGCCGTACCTGGTTCGTAACAAAAATTCAAACGAATTTGCAGCGAGCATAAAAGACGACAACCTCGCCGCAATCATCATAATATATTTCCTTTTTATTTCAGGGACTATTGAGCGATAAAAACGAGATGTGATTGACTGCCAAAGAAGGTGTTCACTTTTTCTAAGATACCAGTTTAAATGCGGCCCATTGCATTATGATGATCCATTTCATTTAAAGCTTTCAGGCATAAAACATACAGTCGGTAGCAAGATTCCTCCAACCACATATATTTTAGGTGAGCACATAGTCAATAGTCACATAAAAATTTCAAGTGATAGGGGTTTGAAGATGAACATGTAATAAACAAACAAATTGGTATTTTACGAGGACATCACTAAACATTCCCAGAGAGGTAAGGAATGATGATTGGTGTCGTTGTTGCCATTTTGTCATTGCAATTCTTTAAATTCCAATGTTATATCCAGACGTAACATTTGTGCATGCAAAGCCTTAAATAAAGACACGTTTGAGACAAACGTTTCAGTCACGTCCCTATCTGTCTGTAGTTTAAAGAAAACAAGCTTGATGCTGAAGATTTTTTATGTAGTTTTCTTAGATGTCGATGATAAAAATCGCAAGTAAAAAATCGACATGCTGCATTGCAATTTTCTAGCCATGTAGTACGTCGTACGGGTAGTGTAATAGATGATTAAATGAAGGATTATTTCTTTTCTAAATGGTCCGGCCGTGAAACGGATTGGGCGAGTTATGAACGCCGTTATGAGAATGCAGTGCACTTTAATTCTGCCCATTATCCCATTTTATTTGACCAAATAAAAAACAAAAGTGGAATGTTCAAATACTTTGAAGAAGACAGGTGACAAGGTGACACTCTCAACACTCCTTAATTTCATCATCGACTTTGAAACGGTTTCGCATCTGAAAGTCATAATCAGCTCAGCTGACCCTACTCCCTAGTCGCCAATACACGGTAGAGAGTATCTTCACCTGTCCTTTTACGCATTTCACAGATTTTGAATATCAATAAAACATGTTATTTTATCAATACTCCCTCATTTTGCATACTGCATCTATGCAATTTTATTTGGGCATAGTTGAATGTGATTGGTAAATTATAAGGTAGTTGAGTTAGCACTTAGCAGGGAGAAGTTGAATGAAAATGACGTAACATTATGCATCAAGACATTAAAGTGAACCAGGTGTTCCTCTTTCTGCATTTGCATTAACCTAATGCGACTATGTATTTAAGCTCTATCTAAACTTATACTTTTCCATTTTCCTATTAAAAATGCATCACTAAAAACACCTTACCTCTTACGAAAATGAACACATCACAAATTTAAAACATTTATTATTATATCTGTCTCGGTGTTTGCGAGTAAAGCAAATAAAATAACCTTCAAGTTGTACAGTGGATAGACCGGTCTTTTAAAATAGAATTACTGCAGGGGATACGGGATACATCCAGCTTTTTCTGTTGCAAATGGATACATTTTGAACGGTCAATAATCCCGCAAAGATCTCGGTATCTTATATGCAACTAGACATACAGCTAGCCAATTTGATCACTTAACTATCGATACTGATCGATTGCATTTTTATTTGTCTCAGGTGTGTCGTTTTATTTTTACCTTATTCATCATTCGTCAAAAAAGGAATTAGGAACGTAGACAAGTGAAACACTTAAAATCGGTAAACTTGAGTTTTTAAAAACTGCTTCATGAATAGTTTCTTTCTCTGTAGAAAAATTATCTTCAATCTGATGAGATGAATGCCATCAATATTCATAATCTATCGCACTTTTTGAATGTTTTCAAAATATTCCTGAACATCTTTTTGCATGTTTTTGTTGGTTATAAACTGGCCTCGCTTAGGGCTTCACTAGACTAGTAGGCATCCAACAACTGACTTTTTTACTTGCCGCCATTCAACGTCCGGAAGGACCGCTTGAAGACGATCGCTATTAGTTTCACTCTTATCTGGAACATCATATCTAGAGTTCGCATCATGAATAAAGACAGCTAGCAGATTGTCGGTTGAATTTTTGCACCGTGGACACAAGTTGACGCATCAAATGCCGGGAGTGGTTTGAGTAGCCATACACTCTGACGTGCTGTCATGGCAGTTTTTACTAAAACATTGAGAAGAATACACAGGACTACAAAAAGGGATCAATGGACCATGGGTGATGGGTAGGGAGCGGACATTTTGCAGAGTACCAAAGGATGTCCTCTTTAACACATGTCACGGTAGTGTTGCTGATTCACGGAAGGATTAACAGAGAAAGTAAAGTAATAAATTATGTTGATTATGAATCACTGACAGAATTGCCCCGAAGAAAAAAAGAGTATGGTGAGCAAATACAAACTAAGGTAAGCGGCTAATCAATCCATTTCAGCACTGTATAAAAGCAAGTAAAAACAATGTCGCTTCTACCTTGCTAAACCGACAAATAATGCTTACAACGTCAATTTGAACAACCCAATCGATATTAGATTGTCCGTTTGATATGCATTTTCTACTAAATTCTGAAGTGGCGACAAGTCAGCACACAATACTGCTTGTGGTTGATGGAAGGTAACTAAGCAGGTTCAAATACTCCCAACCTTTATTTTAATGAGTGCAAATTAGATAACAGATTTCTTTTCAAAATTTATAGACAATATACTGAAGAGGTAGTGTCTTTTTCATTCAGTTGTGATTGCTATAAGGACACACAAACAGATAGAATTGCTAATTTAAGTTTGTATTTTAAAATGTAACCAACTGTAAAAGCGATAGATTATGTTTAGCTTATGAATTGCCCGAGTCTGATATGTGATAATTAAAAAAAGCGCAATAACCGGTGTAAGGAAGAGCCATAAATCCTTCACTTGATTTATGCACGCCTTTGAAATCACGAAAACAGCAGACAAAGAGACAAGGGAATGGATAAAACTTGCTCTTAGTCACTTTAGAAGCATTAGGGAAGTGTTCTGTTGCTTTTTTCTTACCATTCTCATTACCAAATGTTTCTTTTCTTACATAAAAATGCTGTGATCAAAGTATTTGATAGTTAATGTTGTAAATGGCATGCCGGGTTTCTTTTGTCCACAGTTTATGTTTTAATGCTACGTGTTAAACGAGGCAACACATATGTACGTACATACCAATGAACAATAAACCATAAATGAAACATATCTGCCACAATGATTTTGCAAACAGTTAATAAGAAAACGTTGAGCACAGTGAATAGAGCAACAAAAGCACACATACGACAATTCATCGCTTCGGGAAACTATTTAAGCATGTCCAAAAAAACTTATTCAAGCCTTTATAAATATTGTAGATAAGCCACTCTTTCAGAATTATCGTAATTATCGATATTATTACTATTTCTTCTGAAAACGGGGACTTTGGTTTCTTTCCAAATACCAAATCTTGTTTTTTAAACAACTAAGCGGTTAGAGCCTTGCTGATACCAAAAAGGTAGGTTATGGTTTTAAAAAACGTCTGTTCACACACTGCGTACTTAGTTAGAGGTTAGTATTAGCTTATTTTTTATCATAGTAACGCCTTTTTTTGAAGTTTTTCCTTAAAACCCAGTATTGAATTTCTGTATCATAATTGGAGAGAAGATTTGCACTCGATACCTGAATGTTTTCATTACAAACGGAAAATTTCGAAGACTGTGACCCGGAATCCGTCAGGTCAAACAGAAGATGGCTTACGATGACAAAACAGCCATTAGGAGTATATTTTGCCTCAGAAAAAATTATTAGTATGAAGTTGTACATAAGCCCATCATCAAATGTAAACACTAGATCGTCAACGAAACAAGAAGAAACAAAAATGCGGATAATGATATGGGACGAAACGACGATCTACCCGTTTTTCTCAATGGGTACACGTGTGCATTTGTGTGCATACCCGGACCGTTTGAGTGAGTTTTTCATTTTGTTCAAGAGTAAATTCTAATTATGCAAGATTGTATCGCATAACATGAGCCAACACATACGAGAGAGAAAAACAACATAAACCGTAATAATAATCATAATCATAACTTTTTGGTGAAAAAGTTAGCTCATCAGATGAAAAGCCCAGGCTAAACTACAGCTGCTTTCATCGTGATTTTCGTATACGATATTCTTGAAAACTGGTCGCTTCTCTGTCATGTAGCCTTTTTCAGGGAATATGGTATTTTACAAAGAAAATAATACCTGCAAAAGAACTTTATTGACGACTGTTCGCAAGATATTTTCTTAAAGGCTGTCAAGAGAGATCCACCTTTTCCAAGTAAAAAAAGAAATGTTGTTACAAGAACTACAGCCGTACTTTCATAATAATGAGGAGGACAAGCAACATTCAGAAAATTTGAAAATCTTTCCTTGAGGTCTTTTATGAATAAGCAACTCCGAAAATGTCTGCTGACGAGGATAACTTTATTGACCGACTTCATTAACATTTTCCTCGGAATGAACGTATCAGTTTTAAAATGATATGCACAAAGAAAGCAATCAGTGGGTTTTGAAAGGTCGCCGGGCATTTAGTTTGTAATCGTGGTGTTCGTGCACAAGCCAGGAATCAGTTCAACTGTACGCATTTAATATGGAACCGTGCGTCGTTGAAAATCAGTGGATGCATCTGTAAATTGGATTCTTGAATTGGTCAATGACAAGCTTAGGTTGTATATTCGCATATAAGCTCTACACTCTAAGACTACGACGATGATCGTGTTCTTTTTATGTGATGCACGATCATGCAACTTCATCCCTTTTTATTATCAGTGTAATTCTTTACCTGTCCCACTTTTACTCTACGTCTATGCCTTCTTTGACAATAAAAATTGCTTGAGTGGTGCGGCAGCAGTTGATGAATTATAAAAATCACGAAAGAAGGTTCGGCCTCGGAGAGAAGCTTTCTTGCTTATCATGAGAATAAAATAGGCAATTATGCCCGCTCCAAATTATTTTTAAAGAAAATTACAGGGTCATGCTTCAATCGTCATATAAGGTCTCACACTGGTGAAGTCATGGCGGAATATTTCTTATATAGATGTCAAATTCGCATGTCATATGCATACTATCAGCACACACTACAATTTCTCTCACACAAACTTAAGGAAACTTAAACGATTATTCGGAATGAAACGTCATAGAAAACTGCAACGGTTCAAACATATAACTGTAGCCGTTCTTTTTGCTCATATCGGTATGAAAAGGGATCAGGCCGAGCTGATTGGCTCATTGTTCAGTCGAATTTTGCATTTCTTCGACAAGGGCTGAGACTCCTCGAAAGAAAGAGAAGATACATCACTGATTTTACTGCATTTATAACTGTGTTTATTCACAATTCAAGAGAAAACAATGGGTGTCTAAATATGCCATTCATTTCATCGCTTTTGATTCCCTCATCACTTATTCGTACACGTACAACTAACCGGGTAACCTGGAAGAGTAAAAAGTTTTATGAACTTTCAGTAGATTCTGACATTAATAATAAATAATGCTAATGTTCTTCCCGCTGTCCCTCTGTATGCGCCCATCTTGAACACTCATGTACATTACTACATCAATGTCTATTTCACTTTAAAAGCTGAGACTTTTCAGTAGGCTAAAATGATGACCGCACGATATATTGCAGCATTAGATTTTATAGCTATTTTTATTTCTCTATTAAAGCAGAAAAGAAGAAACTTGTGGTGGTGTGTCTTTCCTCAAATGACAAGGTCCATTCATCTCTCGCCCTCCATTCAATTGGACCAATGAGCTGCTTCTGGCAAAATATAAATGAGCTACCCAACATGGAAATATGATAAAAATAACGGGTGGTATCATCTTCAAATGATGACGCGTAGTTTACCCTCTCTTCACGAACATTTACCTATTGAAATAGTAAGCATTCTTCCGACGCAAGAATGCCGTGTGTGTTAACGGGCGTGTATACATACGCAAACAATAATCTAGTGGCCTGTCTTCTTAACACGATTTCTTTCTAAGTCCACATGAACCCGGTTAAATTCAAGTCCGATGCCTCCTTCTTTAAGGGCTTGGCCATGAAACGGAGAAAAGAGCGTGCATGTCTATCATCTTGCATCTATAAAAAACCTGAACATCAGCAAAAGACTAAAATCCCGTAATGTGCATCCTGTCTCTGGTGTCCATCCGCTGGATTTTTATGATGATGATGCACAAGTGAAAATGCAAGGGATGATGAAGGATGAGAAATGACATGAACACGAGAAAGGATATTATTTTTATGATGGCTTACAAGCAGATTTACACACACAAGACCAATGTTACTCAGTTACCTACATTTATCAAAACCTCGTCTTGAAAGGTTACTTGCTTAGAGACAACCTGGTAAGTGAACTACTGACCAATCATTATTGTTAGGATCCGCGCTGACAAGGAACAACAATCCTGACTCTTACACAACAATAAAAATCACCAACGAAATATTAAAATGACGATGATGAGATGACAGTTACAAGTTGACCCACTGTCGATGATACAGTCATAAGAATGGAAGATGGGTAGATGCAGCAAACAGCAGTAGGTACAGTCTGCGTTCAAACGTGATTTGTACCGAAATAGAGAAAAAGTGTTACGGTAGAGTGATGAGCGGATTGTAAAAATCAGAGTGAAAAGCAGTTGGTGAGAGGCTATTAATGTATTGTAATTTATCAAAACACTAGACAATAAGAATAGGTGTTGACAATGTCTATCAAAAGCCTTGGCAAATGATGCAAGATGAAGATAACGATACTCAAGCGCAGAATGTAAAAATAAGCACGAGAGTAACATTGACATGATGCAGAGTTCACCGAAAAAACCTGAGAGTTTTAATGCATAGTTTTATAGGTGAATTAACTAAATTTTGTTCACCATGTCAGACAGTTGTTCCTTTAAGTTGTTCGTCCTTCACTTGGATTTTCATATGAAAACCTCTTAATTAAATGATTGAGCAAGATAATAGGCACATGTATTTTACACGGTCTATGCAAACAACTCTCCAAAAAATGAATAGGAGGTAACAAGTTGACTGGAATGTTGCACAGAAAATGCCCATTTTCGGCCTCTTTTCGTTTTCATAATGATACTACCTTAGACCTGACGAACATTTTCTTTCAGAGCATCACAGCCCAGGAACCATTTCACAAGCAACAAATAATTTCCCCTGATCATTGTTAAAATGAAAATTGCTAGAAAAGGATCCTTTACATCCTGCTATCTGGTTATGCAGCCGCCGCCGTAGTCGTCTCCGTGTTTTGTTGCATAGCCTCACCTTTGCATGCATCTAATGAAGAGACAACCATAAAATTTCACTGGACTGGTTATCTGGATCATAGAGCATGCACTCATTCATACCACCAGAAATTATCGCCAAGATTACTCATAACACTCGACTGTTTTCTCGTGTAGTCGCGTACACACACAGGAGTAGGAAATTATTTTAAAATCTTTACGTTTCACAAGAAAAATTATGGTTTAGTTGGTCGTCGAATACCACAGCTTTCTGGTTTGTGTAAGATTGGAGAAAAAAACGACTTGTTACTTTATGGTACCACCGGTATGCATGTCTAGCACCAATCTTCATGTCAAGTGATATGATAATGATGACCATCATATTATCATAATAGCAGTACTAGTATCTAATAATAATAAATAATTGTAATATTTCTCCCCGATTTTACATATCTCGTCAAATATACAATGCATATTGGGGCTACACTAAAACAATGGACACTTCATACGAAAAGACAACACAAAGAAGTTTTGGTAACACACACACACACACTGTTTGATTCATAATGAAATGTTAGTAGATTGACGCCAGTGTGCTTCAATTTAGAGCTTTCCAGCATTCCAGGTTGGGGAAGTCTAATTCAAAAAAGGAATGATATCTTTTCTTTTGTTCCGAGTATATGAGGAGAGGAACATTGCACAAGAGAATAAATAATCGGCTACTATTAATCCTGTTTTTCGGTGTTAGGGAAACACGCAACGTACTTCTGAATAGCCATATTTTGTAAGATCGAAATTACATCAGTAAAGTTAATGTCTACACATATTGACGAATGTATTATATTATATTTCATTTCTTATGATAATGACACCATATTCGGCTCCCTATTTTCTATTGCTGTGCTTAAATTGTTACAAAACATGAAAAAAATTTTGCAATGGAATTACCAAAAGTATAAAAAAATTAGCATTCTTCTAACCACTATTTTCAAGAGGAAATAGAGGTTTGGGTAAATGTGTCCGGGAATATGTGTGTTGGAAATGTTTGCGCGCGTAGAAGGAGTCAAGTTGTTAAAAGGCTAGAGGGATGAACAGCACTTGAAGGAAAAGTGGCAAAACGGGAAATGGAGAAAGAGCGCATTATTGTCGTCCTCATCAGTTGCTCGAGTATGTCAAGGATAGAGTCGCACGGTTTTTGTGAAGGCATAGTACATAGTAAGGATTGAGGAAACGGATGAAAGGGAATCGGATCATCATTATCATCAACTGCGTTCTGCTAGACCGTGTACTGCTCCCGCTCTCTCAGCTACGTTTTCTCATGGAAACATTTCATGCCCATTAAATTTGTTGTTTTGATGAAGTAACTGATACTTGACGGAACGCTAAATTTTCTATCGCTTTTTCCTCGCCAAGAGAGTTACACTGTTTGGGCATAGGACCAAGAGAAAATGGATTTTGGACTCAGTTCAATGCATTTCTCTTAGAAAGAGGGGGATTGGGAAAAGCAGAGCGAAAATGATAGCATCATGATCACCACTGTCGTAATCATCGGCCGAATAGTAGTATAAGTTGTTTATCCTCTGGACTTGTCATATATTTCTCCTCCCTGAAACCTGAAAATGAACAGGATATAGGAGAGAAAAGATGAAGAAGTTGTGGCAAAATGGCTCATGCTGATCATCTAACATTTTACATTCACACATATTCATGATGCAAACCATAGCTGTGATGATGATGATACCCTCCTGCAACGGCCGCCAAGAGAACGATATAATTCCAGAAGCTAAACTAGTTATTCCCTGGTTCCACCGTCCTGTACTGGTTTATCTCTACCAAGTACTACACTTCCATTTCACTGGGTTGATTATCCAGTTACCATGTTGCTTTTGTAAATGATAAATGTTTTCATTTCTTGACTTATTCTTATCATTGCGACAGTCAATAGTAAATGATCGGACAGTCAACCAGGAAAACTGGGGAGAAGAAAGCAGATAATGCTATACACAGTAACGACTATAACCACCTTCTTTCTCATTATAATCGCCATTTTCTACCATAACGACCATCCTATGGGTGGCATCCTGCTGACACTCGGTTCCCATCAGAGATATTACATTTTATACTGCTTCTCATAATAATCGGGCTTGTCGTCATCACTGTGATTCATGATGTGATACACATTTTATAAACATTATATTGATTAGCAATCCAGCCGAGCTGGAGAGCGAGAGAGGAAAGAGAAACGGTCTGCATTTTAGCTACATATACGATTGCTATAACAAAATTACTTAATAGCTTCAAAATGAAATCACATAGTGCTATATACTCATCATTCGAGAGGCTTCCCTTAGTGATGTT
>VICI01004575.1:0-10773 GCA_019593645.1 Akabosia matsudoensis
CCTACATTAGTTCATTTAGAGTACTACATATGTTGGCACAAAATATGCATGGTAAAACCTTACAAATTCGTTAATCGCATTGTTTGTTTTAGTCTAATAATGAGATCCATCTTAAGTGTACATGTGATCATGTACAAGGGCGTACTATTTCTAACACGGAAATAAATATGTTTAGTACCACAACGAGGTAACATCGACAAACTAAAACCTCAGTCCCCGCATCCAACTTTTAGTCTCTCCAGAACCCATGAACAGTTTCAACCACATTAAAAGCAATGAGATGAAAGAGCAGCAAACGAAGAAATTGTTTCAATCCTTACTGACACGCATGTTTTTATCAGAGTTGTCAAATGCCAGGAGAGAAACAACCTTTTTGATGTGTCACACAAGTAATACCGACTGCTTTCACTGCACTACTGTGGCACTTTACTTTTTATGGCGAAACCTGCCTTGTCAGTCATTTCCAGCTGCCTTGCCACTTCTCGTTCAAAGTGACACGGAAAATAAGTCTTGATGTGTCTTACTCTGATGATACTACCCTCATAAAGTGACAACCACAACATAAAAAACGCTGAATGCACACATACCAAGCAACTTTCTTGCTCACCTACCTTATCGTCCTGTTCCGTGTTAATGATGCTGACGTTCCTACCTTAGAGTTCCTTTCAAGAACCTGAAAGTATATTGTCAAATTTGCATAATATTCTTATCATTTTAAAAGAAACTGTTCGTTACAGTGTCAAGTATTGCCTTACAAAACACTTAAAGTTGGCAGGTAAGTCAGCTGTCACTTCGCGTTTATTTTGAATCGTGTCCGAAACGAACGTGATACACGTACCTGTATGCCCCATCGTGTCAATTATCACAGGCGAAGCAATAATTATTTAAGTTACCAGCTAACATACAAATAAAAAGAAGTTGATTACAACTTTTAGAAAATCAATTAAAATTCTACTCGTTACCAAGAACACAGGCAAAACCTTTTGTAATCTATCTACCAATATCTTTCCTCTTCTTCAATAAATTTTCTCCAGTAGCGCATTTTAAGCGTTTCATTAGGGCTTCAAAAAGCATTTAATTTTTCTTCTTGATTCTATTCAAACATCTACTCCATCTCAAAACGGAATGTTTGAACAACAACAAAAAACTCATAAGACATTATCTGTCTCATGCTTCCTGGAAATGAAGAATGTTGATTTTCTTCCGAAGAATAGGAAACCCTAAAATGGCTTAGAAAGATATGGTAACGGTAGATAAGCCGAAAGAGAGAAAAACATCATCGCATGGTCAGAATTAAACTGAGTTCAAGGTAAACTCATTCCACTTTTTTCGGTTTGTTTTTCGTATTGAAATAATAAAAATTGAGGAAGAAAAAGTAGAGATAGTTTTGTTTAACCGCAGAACACCACCAAAAGAAAAAGGCTTTTTATGCCTTACAGCAAATCATTCCTCTTTTCCTATCTTGGATATTTTTTCTTCGTTTTTTTCCTTTCCACTTACAACCTACAACAGCAATTCTTACTTTTTTAACTTCTTCAGGCTTCATTTTCGTGTTCACTCAACCACACTGACTTTTCTCTCTTTAACTTCTTTTCTCCTCGCTTTCCTTTCCAGTTTACACATGTTGAGGGCTGTGTTGGAGGAAGACAAAAAACAGTTGAAGCGCTGGTTTATAAAGTTGAAATGACTAAAAAAAGTCTAATAGTTTACCTTCTCTTATTTACTCCATAGTATGACCATATAGTCAATTCACTGAATCTTTTTCAATATCCTCCTTAGATCATCCTCAACCCAATCTATTTCTTCACATACTTTTATTTATTTTCAACGTGCATTCTTTTCTTTTCCCTGGGAAAAGCTATTGGAGACAAGACACGACCAAATTTGGTGTTCTCTTCTCTTTGTCCTTCTGTTTTCTCATCTTTTGAGTTCTGTGTTTTGATTAAATATACTTTTGGAAATCCCCTTCCTATCTTGCCTCATACTCGTCATCGTATTTTACAAGTATTGTCAGCCTTGTTCGTCTCCTTTTTCTTCCTCATAGTTTTCTAGCAGTTTTGGTTGTTATGTCACCATTCACCATGAAGTGCATTTTGTCCTGAACACGAAACTTCGTGGAGCATTGAATCTAGGAGTGCTAAAAACCTGATCTTGAAATGTGAAATGCAGTGAACCGTTTCATTAATGCTGTCATGGTTGTCACCCTAAGAAATATGCTTTAGACATTAGAGAAATTTTCTTGTTCACCTTAAAGAGGTATAACTAACTTCTGTTTAAAATCTTAACCCTGTAGATAGCTTCAGGTGAAATAGGAGTGGTATCAATGCAAAAAATCCAATATGTAGAATAATTTTGAAGGAGCTTCTAAATGTGTCCGCATTTTCAGCTTCATATAAAAATGAACAAAATTAGTAAAATTTTTACTAAAGATGATAAGGTTTCCTTTACTTTAGTTCTAAATCCCAATTTCATCCTTTAATTTCGTGGAAATGCTTTCACCTTCTCATCCGTTAGTTAATACGGTTGTCTTGAAGGTGAAATGAAACGAGAAATAAACCCGTCTGAATTCGTTTTCATTCTATTCCTACCTTGTCGAAAGGGCGAAAAAGTTTTCTAATTTCATTCGTACAAAGCCAAACTTGGTTGTACATGCTGCCCTGTCGTAGCAAACCTCACCAAGAGGATATTTTTAGTACTTTCTTCCTCATGGATTGATATTTTGACGATGATGCAAGTCAGCAACTAAAGAAGCAAACATAATATCGGAAGCAGGATTCAAACGAGGAAAAAGGATCAAAGAAAGGCAAAAATTGGTAACTTTTTTGGTTGTATAAATAGTTTGAATATTATCCAGGCCTATGGCGTAATGCGTGCATGCATTTTACTTCTCCTCGTTTCTTGCCTGGTACGAAAACAGGGACTCTTACACAACTAAAGAAAGAGGAGAGAGAAAATGAGGTGGATGTTTCGTATGGAAGGTTTTATTGGATGATGAATGTAAATGAGTAAACGATCTGTGTATTTTTTGGCAAGAAGTACGAAAAAAAGGTGTAGCAGACGGTGTTGTGTGGTAGATATTGGATTGTGGAATAAAAGAAGGATTACTTTTTTATCCACTGAAAAGAACTTGAAAGTTTTCCTTACAAAAAGGCGCACATGACAGGTTTTATTTTCATTGCAACCACCGTAGTATGTAGAAATATTGGTCGGTTTTTTGTTTGATCGGTAGATTGGAAAAGAAAAGTATTATTAAGCTTGGGTGTATTATGTGGACAGAATAAAAGTACAAGTTTTCATAAGTACCACCGACAAAAAGAAAGAGAAAAGACAGATAGCTCGTGTTCACGCCATATCAGAATGGTAATAATGTACAGAACAAAACTATGAAAAATAGGAAACGAAAATGAATAATGGGATAGTGTGCGTGAATAATGGGTGGATGTAATCTAATTTCTGAAACGTCTCATTTTTTCCTTCATAGATCCGCCCGTTGTAACGGTATCGCCATCAAATGTGACGGTCAATGAATCGAGTGACATCCTTATAGAATGCGATGTGATAGCCAACCCACCAGAACTCCTAGCTGTGAGATGGTAAGAAGTAGTAATAAATAATCTGTAACGTTGAAATAGTGTATATAGGATCTGTTAGTTATTACACATGTAAAAAAATGAGTTTCTTCAATGGTTTTGAAAAATACGATTTGTGCCGCTTAAATACAACCCACATTCAATATCTAAAATTCCCATAAATCGCCTCGCGCCAGAGGAGAAGGGATATTTTGGCCCTTGGCAGCCTGGAAAACATTCATACACGTCTATATTGATTCCAGCACTAATATAGAGTAATATATATATATGCCGTCTTTGTGCCATATTTCGGTTCTTGTCATATAGAGATTCGAAGAATGGAATTACTTTAACACTGAATAAGAGTATTCTAACAATAAAGGTTCTCAAAAATGGTAATTATAAATTTCACTATTAAAAAACATGAGCAGCATTCTAATTTGTACCTAGTCTTGGAGATGTTACAAGCATACTGAGAAGGTGGAGCCTAATCCAATCTAATCGAAAGAAACTCCATTGATTAAGCTCCACCCGCACAGCTCACAGGTTACCACAACAAACATAGTGAGTTCCTCTTGTATTTTCTTCGGGTTCCTTGAGTACATTCAGGCATTGAATGAAACGGCGACAGAAAATTCTGTTTTACGTACGTATAACAGTTGTATACGTGGTCATGTCATGGTTGGATAAAACGAAGTTCCGAATTTGATGATAATACGGCGACTGTGACTGTTTCTATGGTATTCTATTTGTGTTTTATGTTTCCATGCTAAGGACACAATAGCATCTTAGCCAAAACTATTTAATTAACATCACATTTTCGTTCCAGAAATTAAGAATTTAGGAAAAAGTTTTAGAGGAATTTGATGTACTTATATGCATTATCGTTGAGAAGTATTAAATATGTATACACAATACTTTGAATAATATGTTGACAAAGTACAAGGATTTTTTTTTTACCACGGAGGTCTCAACGAATCCGATTCCACTTGAGTCACTGATTATAATTCAAGTGGAATTACAGAGTTTGTAGCTGTGCTTCCACATGTCATTATACTATGTGTCCTGCATAGGCAATAGAATGAGTTTGGACGAATATATGAAACTATTTTTGGTAGGAAGCTCGCAGATATCTTTTCTCTTGGTGAATTACTAAGTTTTTCTTACGCTGTAATTGTTCCTAGAAGATTGTTAAAACTTTCTTGCTGTAAGTATTCCTTGTATAGTCTTCACTGTGTCCAGCTCTAGCAACAGTCCCAAGAACAAGAGACTCATTCATTTTCACATTTCACAAGTTATTATGCATCCATACCCTTTTATCTCTTCTCTGTCTCTACACAGACAATAAGAAAACTCTTGTCAGAAGAAAATGTCATGAAAAAAAAGCAGTGAGGATAATAATATGGTAGAAATTCTGCTAAGCTTGCAATTATCATCAGTGTATCTATTCTTTTCTGAGTTTATGCTGTTCCAGAGTTGAGAGTAGAACAAGATCCTCCACAATTATACCAATAATCCCTTATATATTATTCTAAACTGCAGATAATGCATAATAAGCTGAAGAATAAAGATTAGTCTGATAGTTTAAAAAAATATACATATGACGTAATTTAACAGTTTCCTGAAAATATGATACGTAGTTTTTTGAGTATACACAGAGGACTACAGGCCATGGTGCTGTGTGAATAAAAAGTAGGAAATCTTGAGAGAAGAAAATATAACCGTAGGGTCAATTCCAGTACGACAACCCTCGAATCTCCGTTCGTCGGAAGTATTTCAGACGCGCTTCGAAACATTTATTGCAAAGGACCTAGATTTTATGATTTTAATACCTTCTACGAAATTCAAAACATGTTATTCTAGCTGAAAAGTTTAGCTTGATTCCTTCGGAGGAAAATGAAATTTGGCTACGATTGCTTTTGGGCGGTGGTAGAATGTATTTTTATGTTAATATCCTCACTTAGTATATATTTCATGTTTTTATCGTTGGTAAACTTGTATTCAAAACCAATGATGGGAAAATGTTCGTACTTCCTGTATAAGGTTATTTCCCTTTCATAAACTCACCCTGACATTGATTACAAATTTGTTCATCATTGTGCATTGTCGTAGTAGACTGACTAGTTTGAATCACACACATTTTAAGTTTTCAAACATTGGATTTCGTACTTTCAAAGGCTTGAAGCTATACGATTCATTAAGCAAAAATTGCAAGAATAAGACTTCAAAGACAATCAAATTGATTTGGACAGGATTTTACTTACTCTTTAGCCTTAGAACAGGAAGACCATGTATTGCAAATTCCCTAAGTCGAAGCTCATACATACGACATACGACGCATTGAGAGTTTTCATTCATAACACTTCTGTAATATACCTCGTTGTGTGAGCCAGCTGAGAATCCCCTTGGTCGCCCAATGTGAAAGGGGAGCTAAGAAAGAGGACCTTCTTTTTGGCTTTTCTTTCCCTCCCTCAATTTCTGCGACTCATCCATTTCGAATAATGACAGTAATTATGGAAAATCTCAAGTGTTTCTCCTAACTCCTTGGCGATGAGCAAGAGGAAACCCAGAAAAGTTTGTTCCTATTTGAGTGGACTCTCTTGTCAACAATGAAGAAGATTATTCTATCCTAGTGAAGCGTTTAAAAAATACCTTTTACACACACCGTCCCGTACAATTTTCCCGACAATGCTTCCCAAATGGAAGGCGAAGAATTGGAAGACTTGGAGAAAAGCTAAGAAGTACGAGCATTTGGGAATGAAGTGGAAATTCGGCTCTACATGGAGCATAAAAACAAAACGCCCAAGTGGGGAGTTGAATTTCCTCCTGTGGATTTAGATATCGAAAGAAAAGAAAACCTCTTCCTCATGAGATGAGTACAAGTATGAAGGATTTTCAATTACAAAATGCTGCCGTCTTAGATTCTTTGTAGGAAAGTAAGCACCATATTGCCCTCACACTTCACTCGGGTTTCATTTTCCTCCTGCAAAGAGTTGCCACGGGAAGAAAGTAGCTACCTAGTTGTTTGGTTACAGGCTGGGTTGGCACCAGTGCAAGCTTAATGGAGAAGATGAGCACAACGGGGATAAAGTGAAAACCCTTGTCTGTTTCGGTTTACAGCGGTGGTCTGTAACTTTCTTAGCTCATTATCATCGCTCATTAGGAAGAACTCCAGTGATTGAACATGATTTTCTCGTCAGCAAATAAATACTATAAAATATATGCATGTGAAATAGGTCTCATTTAATAGCGAACGGAGTACGCTTTGAGTAGAGTTGAATTTACATTATGAAATCCCAAATAATATTAAAAGCAATCTTTTTGGTTTGAATGTCATCATCTTTATAGTTTAAACTTGTAACATTTTCGGGAAAGCTAAAGGCAACCTTTAATCGTAATCCAAGCCTGCGTATTTTTCGTATTGCGGTTTGTAGGATGCGTTTTTGCGTGGAAAGTTTCTTTTAAAGATTTAATTTATCTGTCGACATAAAAGGAATAAAATTATTCGATAAGATGGTCTCTCGGTTCATAGTTATACTCACACTGTGTACAGAGGAAATTTAAGAGAAATAGACAAATCTGTAGGGGCAAGCGTTCCTGTTCCAGTCACAAAAGAGAAAAGTTATGGCATTATGTCGGCCAAGTCCTATACAACGGTTGCTCTAGAATTGTTGCTTGCAGATGTGTTGGAGATTTTTAAATATATTGTATATACGCTCTTGGTAGTGGAGTTTGGTCTTTACCAAATTGATCCGTTTTGAAGATGAACAATTCAAACAATAAATACATTGACGGTTAGGCTAAATAGAATTTTCTAGTAGCCGTAGAACACTGATGCGCCAGGAATAAGTAAAGCATACATTTCTTTTCCAACTTTAAAATAAATAAAATCTCAAATTTACGCAATATTCTTGATTAAATTTTTTACAAATGCAAGTTCCGCCCCTTTAGCTGGCACACGACAGAAGTCGGGCTGTAAAATACGTAAATAAGAGTGAGAGGGTTGGTGTGAAGAATTGAAATTGCAATGGCTCCGATCCACCACACAAAAAAATCATAGGAACTCCCGTTTTATTTTGTTTTATATTTTTGAAAATCGTCATAATAATAAAAACGGTCGAATCTCAAAAGGAGAAATTGAGATATAATAAAGGGTTTCCTCTGACGCTTTTTATCTTATTGCTTTTTTAAAAATCATTATGAGTCATTTCTCTTTTTTTAAAGAAAGCAATAAACTATAGGAAACATGTTCTCTTGGCTGTAGACACTTTAACTCTCACTTAGTACATGAACGGGTGACACTTTTGGCTCAGGCCTTTTCGTTATTTTACCCATCACACAGTCATAATCACAAGCATCATGCTGATTGAATATACGCACATCCCATGAAACAATTTTTATGGATTCCTGTTGTGGTAATGATGGCATTGTATGCTTGAAATTAAATCTAGAAGGGTAATAATATTTCCTCTCTACGAGTATGTCACAACTTGTATTCATATAGTAGACCTTGTATATAGCGGACGTAAAAGCATGCCGACATAATAGGAGTTTTTCGCATAGCTATCATTTCAATGTGCATCGTCATCCTAACCAAATATCCTTTCATTTATACCATTTTCACGATTGAAATTGTCATCAAAAGTGAAAGGGGAATGGTAATGTCTTTTATCTAATGGTAGCATATCCATCCATTCTATAGATACGTAAATGCTCTTATCTGAATTGATTTTCAAATAGGCTATGAATCCGCGTCGGAATGCCTTTGAAAGTGTCTTCAGTCAGGTGAAATGATATCATAAAGGGCTTTTAATACTCGAAAAACTGTCAAAAAAATATCAGTGTGGAGTCCCCTCTGGGGAATAGAGTGTGAATTAACCAGTGGTCGCATCATACACAAAATACATTGTGGATTCAACCGTCCAGACAATGCCGACTCCGGTAGTGCGTACCGTATATAGATACTAACTAAGTCCCTGATTGTGAGGAGAAAGGAGTCATAAAATACTCTAACTCAGTTGCGTGAACGAATTTATACCTCAAACAAGATGAATGTACCGCATAGAACCAGTACAAACTGCGTTTGTTTCACCACTACTCATGCGTATCGGAAGTGTTTGAGCGCAACCCCTATTCTTATTTCGTTCTCTGTCTTATTTTCACTCGCATGGGAAATTTACGAGAATCTGATTTCGATACATGGTAATAATATGCGCATCTATTTATTTTATCCTTCGAATCATGCACCACTGACAGTAGCTTCCCGCATAATCAGAATGATGTCCAACAATGAGATAATTTACAACCGAAAAATACATATCGGCTTTACTTTTACTATAACATAGACTCAAAACGGAATTACAATTTAGTTCAAGACATTGTACTACGTTGACCAAACACTTTTTTAAATGCATTCAGCATTGTTTTCCATTTTTATGAATTCCAAACATTTTTTGTACGGTGCAATGAGCAAAATTTATCTGAATCTGAGATTGTAGAATACTTTTTTCCTCTTATGTATTTTTATGCTCACATCCGCATATGAGATGATGGCATTATTTGTTCCCGGTTATTTTGTGAATTTACTTCCCCTGTTTAGGCACTTGGTTCGGGTTTACAATTTTAAAATGCATTTTTGAAAAAAAGTAAAACATGTGTATGAATCCCATAATAATTCCTCTAGGAAAGTGTCATCAACAACCCCTTCGTCCTTTTGGCACGCTTAACTTCCTCCATTACCGTTTCTTTAATACCAAATCAAATTACATTACAGGACAAGCGAAATAAAAAAGTGGAAGCATGCATGCATGTAAAAGCAACACGCAATTCTTATCCAGTTTTTTGGCTCAATACTTGTGAAAAGAAAATGACAATGCACATATCCTATAAACAGTAACGTAGGGTAAAAAACATGTATTTTTTCACTTACGTTCAATCTTCTAAGGACGAGCAATCTTGGCAATGACATTGTCTTTTTATTAGCAAGTGGCAATGACACACGCACACGGTGCAGCATACAACAGACAAAAAATTCAATATTAATATTATGTTATAAAAGCAGCAGTAATGCCATTAAAGAAAGCAATCTAACTTGACTGCATGGTAGTGCATATTATATTCTAGCCTATAAATTTTCACTTTAACACGATTAAAAAAACAATATTATTGTTCAGGTTAGAGCGTAATTCAAAAAGGCGAGGAAGAGATAAGTAGATATATTATTATATTTTTTGTCGAGATAAAGTAAGTATATGCGACTTTTACTCAATTGAAAAGAACTGAGGCTTTGGTATAGGGAAAAAATATCAATCATAGGAGCGTGCAGGAGTTGCATCTATTCATTTCTTTTGAATCAGCGGGAAGTCGCTTTTTTCACAGTCAGGGATACTTTGTTGAGATGATGATAATGAAGGTCGTCTGTACTTCTTGGTTCCCCTTTTGCTCGGTGAAACTAGTGTGAGAGTAGAGAGTCTCAAACACAAGCTGTGTGAAAGTGAGTAATAGATTTTCGTCATGAGGATTTTTTTTCTTCTCTTGTCATTTCTCCTTTGGTGAATGAAAAAAGGGGGCTAATCACACTTGTCATTATATTTTTCATTCAGCAGTGTGTGTACTGATTTATAAAAAGGGATTACTTGGAAGATAACAAGCATGGTGTAGATCACCCGACGTGAATTACAGTTGACTGTATCGTACAAGAATGAAACCAGCCCGTTACACACCGAACCCTTAAAGTAGCGAAAGCGCCATGTACCTCGTACCAAGCACAAGACACCCATGCCCCTCGTACCAAGCACAAAAATACCCACACCCCTAATACAAAGTACAACAGTACCCGTAAGCCTCGAACCATGAGCAAGACTACCCGTAACCCTCGTACAATTTACAACATGACAAAAATATACCCAGGTTCTTGAAGCAAAATTGATGTACCCAAGTAGTACTATCGAAATATGTAATAAAAAATTCTTCCCTATTTACAAAGCACTATCGTCAACATTCGTCACCCCGTAACTCTTCAACGTCACGAAATTAGACCCAGGTTTCTGAAGCAAATTTAATGTACCTTAGTAGTACCATCGAAATATGGAATAAAATTTTTTCCCCATTTACGAAGCATTATCGTCAACATTCGTCACCCCATAACTCGTGAACGTGACCACCTGACAACTTGAAACTTTGTCAGCCAGACCCTTGTCCAATG
>VICI01004576.1:0-10765 GCA_019593645.1 Akabosia matsudoensis
ATAGGAACATTTTCCATCTGACCCAAACCATACATTATGAATATTCAGAAGCAGAATACAAAGGTGACCTTAGAAGTTTTTACTTCGCTTATTATTAAAACATCTTCTCCTAGCACATTTTATTATTAAAACATGCAGCATTTAGGCGCACGCGTTTAAATCTAGAGATTCGGGTTGAAATAGTAACCATGTTTTTAAGGAATTTTGGCAAGAAATTGCTGATGCTTTTACACCTTAGCATCAAATTCTTTCAGTTTGATGTAGCAAACTAGCAAATGCTTCTATGAGGACAAGATGGATTTGCTACCCACTCTAAGGGTACCTATCTTTCGTGCTATACGTGAAGTTGATCAATTTTTTCAACGAAAAAATCAGTCTTTTACTCGGCTGCCGCAATCAAATTTTTTAATCATTGTGACAGGTAGTCTCGTAACTCATTCATGATGCCAGAAAGTGCAAAAAATGTCATAAAAATATCAAATATTCGTGTATTTACCGATAGTTAAGGGCTAGTTGTAAAATTAATTATTGCAAAAGGACAAACTCCAAGAAACACCATTTATTGTGTCCACCTGTAAGTTCACCCGTCGTCAGTTTTATATTTTATCTTAGAAATCTCGTCTATTATGACTTTATCTACAGGGGAACAAGATTGTCAAGTAGTAATGCTAATATATATCTAAACTCTAATACATAGTGCTATGATAAGCCGACAAAAAATTACTTGTATGGGCGAAACTGATTTTTTAACATAAATAATTAATTAATGCAATCCTGTCAAAACTGACATTATCCTAAACAATTTTTTCGCTGGTCGGCAACATAAGTACTTCAAGGGTCTTTCGAATAAGCTAAGGTGTGAGGTTATGGTATCTGTGAAGAAGGTTATGATTACTCATCTGGCTTTTGCTGTCCCTTATAGCATGCAACTTAGAAGTAATTTTATAGGCACTCATGATAACAATCTTGTGGACTTTTGGTTCCCTTGCCTTTCTAGTTTTTTTGTGTGTCGCCATTCCCAAGTCAAGCTCAACCTGAATTGGTGAGTACTGGATACATATCATGTGTCACGCAACAAACTAGATGGGACATGCTATTATCTGAATTTTAGCAAAAGTCACGAGAACAAATATAATCCTCATAGCACATACCATACCAACATAACCAACCTATATTTGTTGTCTACTGGCATCCCTATAGTCAAGGTAACCGTATGATTTGAAGTGGGTCTTAACAATTGTGTACACAGTGGCAGGTTAGATGCTAAAGATACAAATCGAAATTACATAATTGACTGCGTCAACCCCCGGTAATTTATATCATGTTCTCAGTCGTGTGGCAGGATAATGCGACAAACATCGGGATTTTACAATTGAATGATGTTTTGTCTCTAATCATGTGCTACTAGAGTAAATTTGATGCCTGACCGCTTACTTAAATGAACTACAGCTGAACTATGGCAGCAAAGGAGCTCAAGTATCAAAATATATGGACAGTGGGCGTTGGTGACGAGTTAATGATTGAAAAACGTTTTCGTCACGAACGAATTGCCAAAGGTTAATGCTAATGGTTAATCGACAGTAAATTATTAGGAAGCTTGCCCGCTTTGCATGGTGTCCCAATGCGTTCACCAACGTTATTAACTACACTATCCATGATAAAATTCGATTCCTCCTCGTATTTGTCTTACCTCTTGCCTCATAGTAATGTTCCTGGTTTAGTATCACATTTTATGAAATTTATCAAAACTTTTTGTGCAGCAAAACTAATCAATACAAAATCCTTCGTTGACAGTGACTGCCGGGTGTTGCTTCACCTTAATGTGTGACGCTAAATTCAATCGGAACGCCAAATCGTGATACAGTTTTAAATCATTATAACGTTCTTCTGTTTCACCATGAAAGGAAGCATGCATTTGTTGATTAAGCAACAGGCTTAAGTGGATCAACGATTCAAGCAAGAGTTTTGAAGATGCTGGTGTAACAATGTATGAAAATTTTGCATGCATCTTTCCAAAATATGTGACTGTCCCAAGGAAAGGGGGTATGTCGTATAAAAAATACTACGAAAATAGAACATAAATTCGCATTTCTATGAGAAATATGACAAGTCGTACAGTTAAAACTTGTTGCTACTTTTACCTTGACGCCTTGTCATACTTGTCAGATAAAAACGATGTTAGAGTCTATTTTCTTAGTTATTATTTTACACGGCATCCCCTCTTTTCCTAGGAACAGCCACATATTTTTACTTTATCACCGCACTAGCGTGTCTGTATGTTTAAGAAGCTAATTTTATCGATAGAGGTGACAGAAGCCTCACATAAACTCGGAATGACTCGAAAAGATCATCATGAAATAGCCATCATTAGGCAAGGAAGTAGGACCTAGATCTACTACTCTCGTAGTTATCCAAGTCCCATCCACCAATTTCCCTACTACTATTTTTTTCTAAAAACATTCTGCAATTTAAAGTGCATACTCTTCATGGGCCTCAAATTCGCAAACTATCTTTATACACCATTCATTTTTATGATCCTTGCTGTAAGTTTCATTACATTTTTAAAATAGAGAATATTTCAAAAATTTGTCCGGTTATTCATTTCTGTCTTAACGAAAATTCTAAGATCACTTCCAGTATCAAATCTTCATGACAGTTGAATTGTCGAATAGGGCTAACTACCTATGTCACATTTTTCTCGTGCATTGTTTGTACCCTTAAGGTAGGTTGATTACAAAAAAAATGCATTCACATTCTTCATAGAAAACAAACTCATTTTTTTTATCACAGTCGGCAACTGCTTATGCGAAGTTACTTGACGCATAACGCACAAGTTGTGTTAGCCTCATATTGCAATACGAATGGGTACTGGCTTCGTATGGTGAATACTACTATTTCCCTGTTCTGCTCTATGCAATCCTTTTCCCTTTCTTTTTACACTCTACTAAATGACCACTGCCACAGCAGCTCCTTCATTTCCATTATGTCCTACACACACAGACGCTCATTTATGCATGTAGAATTTTTTAAACTGTGACGCTGTCGTGGCCGTTCAACATGTTCATGATAAGCGTTATATAACACAGTTAACAATTCTGAGAATCTTGCCTTAACACTTATTACTGTTTGCATTGCACGAGAACTACTTGGATTCATTATTGGAACGTTTGATTGACGTAAAGAGAGCTTATGTTGTCTTTCACTAACTATTGGTGTAGTCTAGCTTGCATATAACATATTTGTGTTATACTCTTTGTATATAGCTTTTGCATGTGGCAATGCGTTTTTTATGTATGTATGCCTTGATGGGGCCCTAGCTTAAAGTCGCTTTTTAAAATGACGCTGGGGATGATGGAGATGCAGCGTGTAATACAATATGACTGAAGGCCACCTTCAGGTGTTATAACGTTGAATGCTAACAGGAATTGAGTTTATTTGAGAAAGCCCTCAGCTCCTGAGAACATCAAAAAAATTTCGACGGTGGTAGTTTGTGTGAATGCCTCCTCAATCCGCGATTTTTTAACCAAAATCCACCTGTTGCAAGACGTTAAAGTTGTTTTTGCCTAAGCGGCAGATCTGCTTATACGATCTGCATCACTTGAACGAAATTTCTATCAGTTAAAACTGCTTGCTTGAGCATGCAGATGTGCACTAATTCAGAGCTATAGGTGGTTCAAATTTCAGAATTCATTGTGCTTTACTCCCGTGTTTTGTTTTCCAGAAATGTAATAATCTTTCTAAACTGTTGAATTTCAAGGAGGCTTGGAGACTTAAGTCATCTTTTAATTTCCTTAAAGACCACGTGATTTGTAGGATTCTTTGTATATGTTAAAAATACATTCCATTGAGTCATTATTCCGGAAGTTAGTGTGACAAGTGTGGATCTGTATATTTTTTATTTTCATGAGTGTCATTCAGTTTGGGATTTCAAACAAAAAAAAACACGTAGACTGAATTGGATCCTGGTTGTGCTCAAACGTTAATGTGTGATTATTGCTTATACCCGTGAGAGCATCTACCTGAGTTTTCCAGCATTTCAAAAAAAATCTGGACTGTGAATACAAGAACACGTAAGTACTTCAATTTTGCAAATAAAAAAAAGGCTCCAGCAATTTAATTGACTATAAAGCCTAAATTGTGAAATCGTGAATTAGTAACTCAGGGAATTTGAGCTTTTTTAGAAATTATGCTCAAAGTAATATTTGCTTAGTTTCTACTCGTGCTAGAATCCTTTTAAAATCCGTTCATCATCCTTCCGTCACAGCCACCTTTATTACTCTACGCAAAAAATGTTCTTAAGCGAACCACAGTAGCGTGACACCACTAAAATGTGTAATTTGAATTCCTTGACTTTGACATCTAGGAAAATTTACCCCCGTTGCAAACTCTGTGGCTTAGCTATCCGTTAACATAACAGTCAACACGTTGCCTGAACAAAAGAAATATGCAGTAATGAATTCGTTTATAATTTGTTCTCGTGATGCGACGGAGGATCAGAATAAAATCGTGATGCATATCGATTCCCTCATTTCAGCGAAAATACAAGGAGTATATCAGATCTTTATAAATCTTTCCCTCGAAACTTCTGATGAAATTAAAAGTAAACTTAAACAAAGTATAACAAGTCGACATTTTTTTGCCCGAACGCTCCTTCAGTTAAGCCATAGTACATGCAGTTCTCGATCCCCATTAATAGATGATTTTGAGATTTATATTTGACCTGGTAGAAATGAAGTTGCACTTTTAGTATACTTTCATTTAAGTTGAACGAACCCCCAAAAACCTGCATTGAAAATTCTGGTTTTAGAGAATAATCCATCATATTTTTTTGTGAGAGCACATTATATAATAAGGAGTAATGATAGGAAAAGTAAAATGGCACTTGGGAACTGAACTACTTTACGGAATGCTCAAATTTTACAACACAAGCGAAAGTAAAGGATTCTAGTGTGCACGTGAGACCATGACAATGGCGACATTATTATTTCGCGAGTTAAGCCGTTCTAACCACAAAGTTTTTTTTAAACGAAGTCTTCCCCCATTTTACTAAACAGTTTATAGTGCGTAAGATTATCCATAAAAATCATGGATAGTTTCATTCATCCGTAATATCGATATTTATGAGTGCAAATGAATTGAATTGCATACTTCTTACAGCATCAATTTTGCATGTTTTGCATGCAACCAAACGAATTATCAAGAGTCAATGCGTATCTAAGGCTATTGCAAGTTGATTAAATAATGCATGATAACGTGATGATGCACATTTTTGCGGACTTGCCGCACGCAATATCAACGCATTGTTTTGTTTTCTAACGGATGTAAACAACCTCTCTCAAGGTCGTCCACTATTGAGACTGCTTTTGCTTTGTTTTGACTTGGTCAGTTTGAGGTGCAAGTGCATAAGTACCACGATTCCCCGCAGTAACAAAAAAACACCGTTTCAGCGATCATTTTCACCAAAGCACAATGCCGTTTTGCCATGATTTCCGATCAAAGTGGCAGGAAGTAGGATCTTCGATTTTTTTCGAAAAATCTAGCGAAAACATTTAAGCGCTCATTTATATTGTAGCTTCTATTTAAAAGGTGTGAAATTCACGGCAGTATTCTCAATCGAGGAAAGAATTGAGAACTGAATAAGCTTATTCCAATTATTCAAACCATATGCATTTTTGGATTTTTTGAGTAGACTTGCATAATCATAATCTTTCGACGATGACTTTTTGGATCTTCCTTATGCTTAATGTACCTCACACAAGCAAAAGATGCTTGGAATTGGGTACTAAACTCTTGTGTCACTGAATTGTGAAGCAAGCTTTTGATCGTTAGCTGAATCGAGACATTAGGCGAATATGTGACTTTTTCAAAGCTGTAGTGCAACAAAAATTTTCAAATTAAAAAAAAAATGTGTGAGGAGAAGGGAATTGTAATAGTAACAGCAATAATAAATGAATTATTGTTTTCATTACTATTCAAAAAAGGTTCATCTTTTTTTTCTTGAACATCTAAAAAGTAGACTGTTTACAACCACCAGCATATTCTCAAATAGAAACAGTTATTGATGTGAGATGTGTCCCAATAAAAATAAGCTCTTTTAATGAGTACTACAAGCCATTCAAACCTATAACTATCAAGTACCCCCGCCAAGATTCGAGGCATGTGCAATATTATGGAAGCTTCTTTTTTTATTAAAGCCCTTCGTGTGTTGGTGCTCATGCATTTTTTTCAATGAAATTGGAGGAATTTTTAAGGAACGATTATCAGCAGTGTAAAATGGAAATGCCGTGAATGTGTCATAATATAATGGTAGGTGCACGAATAATATACACGCGATGAACAGGGTGCTCGCTAGGCCAATAAAGTTTTCTTCAATTTTTTCTTTTGAAAATTTACCAACACGGTGACGCCAGTGGCCACTTATGCTATTGTATGTTTTGTTGACGCATAAAATTATTCAGGGAATAATCAATAATATAAATTATAATGTAATTTAGGAATAATTACGGCGAATTTTGCTTTTCCTAGTTGCGAAAAATTTCATTTCTGATTAATGTGTATGGAGATTTCAGCTAAAATGTATTTAGTAGTCAGTCGGGGATAAAATGATGAAACTCTGGTAGGTTTCAACAACTGACTATGGAGATTCAACAAAGCCTTGGATTTAGCTCATTATTTATCGGCATACTTTAATGCCTGAATGGACTTTAACAACGATTTGATGAGGGGAAGGTGTCTAGCCTCATTATCCGTACTGTGAAACTGGACAATAGACTACACCACCAAAAGATATTTTTGAAAAGTAGTCGTTTGTTGCGTTGCACTTGGGCAACCATATTTGAAGGGTGACAATAACGTGAGAAATATGTCAAATCCAATCAAACATAACATTTTCGTGGAATTGCAACTCTTTTTCTATTTAAAATAATTTGAAGTGTTACAGGTTGGAAAACTAATTTTTTTGCATAAAATAACAGCATTCATGTAACAAGCAACTTCTGTTCATCGATAACAATTACAAAGAGTACTGGGTGCAGGCGACCATTTTCCATAACCGCGCACTCCATGCTGTGACAGCTTATTTAACTTTATCAACCCGTTCTGTTTTCCGAAACCTATTTAAACTGAAAATCAACTTGGGTACTTCTTGTGGTATAACGCTTGTTAGTTATGCAATAATAAGGAGGATGATTATTTTTTTAAATGATAATGTGCAATATTACTATGGTTTACCTGTATTTTGTAGATACATACATAAATCATCTTCAAGTTCTTCATCCTTGCGCGTTTTGGGAGTTTCAAATAAACCAATTTGAATAATTTTACGCCCTCATATCTCAAATCATGAGAAGGTACAATTTTTTTGCCTACCTACCTATAGTGGTCAATACATTTATTTGGAAAGAGTAAGGTAAAAGTAAGAAAACGATATTGCAACAGGATGGCCCTGTTTAAATCACAGTTCAAATCTACCTTTCAACCAATCTTTTTACCCATGTGCACTCATTGGTCAGTTCCTGTTCCCACAGAGCAGTGTCATTGACAACTAACTTGTAAGTAGTTTGTAAACTACTCAGGCCTTTGCTATTCAGATACTCATCAGCAGATGCGAACTGAGAGACGTAGATTATGCCTTGTTTTAAATCGACCTGTGCTGTAAATCGATTCGGTCAAACACACCTAGTTATGGATACGCTAGGACGCCGTAAAAGGAACAATGCAGAAGAAATAAAAGAGGAAGGAAGAGAATGAAGCATTGAAAGATGCGATGAATAATTTTCAATTCAATAACAGGGCAATGAGTTTCGCTGAGTGTCTGTTTTATGGGGTCTCTCTGACTAGGGAACTACTTGAGAAGAATTGCACGTTGAAGAGTGCTGATTGTCTCTTCCATGGCATGTTATTCTGCAAAAATCAAATCCGGAACACTTCCGGAGCATTCCAAATGGCGCACTTATACGCTATGGACCGATGCGATGGAAAGCCCACGCTCTTATACAAAGTTGTGATGGTTTCGCTAATTTTTTATGATTTAATGATTACTTTGCCGATCCGATGACTGTAAACAATTAAACACCACATCTGCAGAAAAGAACTAGAGAAACCACCAAAACCATGCATGAGAGGGTGCGCTTTCCATGGGCACCTAGCGAATGAGCGCTACATTTTATAAGCTCCAGAAATGGGCCAACTCTGATTTTTNGAGGGTGCGCTTTCCATGGGCACCTAGCGAATGAGCGCTACATTTTATAAGCTCCAGAAATGGGCCAACTCTGATTTTTGCACACTAATTTTTCGAATGTGTAATCACACTTAGGTAGAGTCATGAAAGTGACAATCAGCACCCTCGAACTTACAATTCTTCTTACGTGGCTCCCTAGTAAGCTAACAGTATAAGCATGGTAGGAGGGCAAACAAACTATGGTAATGTTGGCTTTGCCATTAGAAGGTAATCTCAGCTTTCAGGCTGATCACTGCAACAATCTGTTCGAATGTATACAAATAGAGTTTACAATGGATAATATATTATGACGACTGATATGCTATATTCATGCGACGTTCAACCAGTCACATAAACAGAAATCAATAGTCAGTCAAAAGTCAAGTAAATCAGGATGGCAGAGGTGTTAAGCCTCCTATAGTAAATCGGTCGAAAAAAGTTGAAAACTCTTCCATTCAAAACATTTTGCATAGAAGACGAACAAAGGAAATACCGATGTGTGTTAATTATTTTGTACGCTGTGTCGAAATATTTTGCCTGTCAATCGTCTTAAATATTGACAAGTTTGTTCAGACAAAGGCTACGCTCAAATGACCACTCTAAGCATAACATGTAATTCCGTAGAGTAGCATACTATGTACACAGGTAGATGTTTTTACACATCCTTTACATTGTATGCAGACCCAGATTGTGTTTCCATGCTGCATTCAGCTACTGCCGAGTCAGTGACGTAACCTGCTGCAAGATTTGAATTTAAAAAAGGCTTACTATCAAGATTTCCGCGGATGAGATTTCTTTCCGAGGTGAAGCATATTTTGTTAATCTATAAATGAGTAGTAGGTTTTATTCGATCCTACTACATCCTAGGTAATTATGGCGTGCGCAGTGATGTGTATTACGGCAAGTAATGTTCTACACAAGGAAGAAAATGAAAGTGAAATTTACAATTTGCTGCATAACAAATATTGCTTAAGTCGTCTTTACATACATTATACAGAAGCACAAATCTAATGCGGCTGAACAAAAAATCAAAGACAGGGCTTCATAGTTCCTTGGCTAACATTATAAAACTGTTTCGTTTGATATAAAGTATTAGCGTAATGATATCAACCTAGTAATAGTAATTATGTAAACATTAAAATTCAGAAATATGATGTTAAATCGAAAGAATAAGATATAACCCTGATGTGTTTAGAAACTGTGAGTTTTGTGTGCCTAGTGCAAAGCAGTCAAATTCAAATATACGCTTTTTGTAGGCACGAGCGGAAGTAGCTGGAACTCCCTCAAAATGTTACCTTAACGACCACGCCACTCCAGACATACTTGAAATCCATATATAAAAATACAAACCTTAAGTCGTGGGAAGTATTACAACATACTTAATGGCCCTCTGAGCTTCTTGTTTGGGTAGCACATATGTGTTATCTGGTAAGGAGTAATTAGTCATCGAGTAACCCCCAATTCTTTACACTTATACAAGCCAAAAAATCATTAACATTCAAGTTGAATACAGTTGATTGTCTAAACTTGCATAACACTATTATTGATCTATCCATGTTGAAATGCTTTCTCTTAGGCAACAATAATGTTCTTACGTCGCGGAGGGATATTTCTTATAGCAAAAACTAACATGACCTTCCCGTTAAGTAATTAACAGTTTTGTTTGAAACTCTATTTCAATAGCAATAGTGCTCAGCCAATGTGCAAGTTGAAGTTTCATTTACTGTGGGCGGTCATGTTCAAAACAGTATAGGTATGTACCTTTGCGTTCATTTAGAAGAGATTTAATCTATTTCCGCTTTTTGCAGCATGTAACGCAAGGCATTTATCAAATCCTTCTTTGCTAACAAAGTTGGGCACATTTTTTTTGACAGTGTCGACGTGCGCTCAATATTTGCTATGCCGAAATGCATCGGTCATGATTTCTATACGATTCTAATGTGTAGTATGACTACTTCTAACCATAATGCATGAAACACGTAGGTTAAGAGCCTATTTCACGTTTAACATCCACAGTTGGTGTCACTATGTTTCTGTGGACATGTTTGGTGTCTTCAACTCACAGGCATTTTTGTACTTTCTGAATATAACAGAGATTTCCTCCTCTATAAACAAATCATCAGAATACGAACAAACTGAGTCTTTCAGCTTAATTTTCTTGCATGAAGATGAGTGGAAATGTGCGATTAAACAAAGAAGGAGCATGTCGTAATCTTGTCAACAAGATAGAAGAACATGCGTATCCATTCTGAAAGATGGTTTCCATGCATTATTAGGGACAAAAGACACAATTAGATAAACAAGCTCGTCTTTCTTTACCATTTTCGTATTTTTGAGCACTTGCGATCTGTACCATTTTGCCATCACTTGAAATTTCAACATCACAAGAACATTTTATTTGTAAGTTGCATACAATTGTAAGCACAAGACAGTACAATATAAGTTAGTAATTAGTATTTAAATCAACGTTAAAAGAGTAATTTCCTTGGTATAGTATAGACATATGACTGTTGAGCAGTTTCCAATTCAGCCAATTCAAAATAACAT
>VICI01004577.1:0-10758 GCA_019593645.1 Akabosia matsudoensis
AAAGATCAAATCTAAATTTAGTGCTTTGAGAAGAAAGGTTAGTGTGTCTATTGTGAGTGTAGTGACGGAAATATATGAAGTTAAGTTGCATGCACTGCAACGGAGTTAAGTGCTGTCGAAACAATGATTCTGTGAATTATTAACGATCTGAAGGAATAGCAAGTAAAGTTTTGGGGATACAAATATGCAATGTGGAAATAAACTGTACCCTGGAAAAGGAAAAGATATTATTGCATGCATCTGTCTCATATTTTGGAAACGGCTTGGTTTGATTTGGTAAGAGATAATTGCAAAAGTTATGTTATCACATTTTCGGTGCAAAAGGAATATAAGGCCATTGTCCCACGCATGTTAAGTTTTTGCAAGATGCTGAAAAGTCATAATCTAAAAATTCTTTCGTTTTGTTCTTGATGTTTTTGCGTAAGCGTGCTCATTTCAACTTGCGCACGTCTTTTAACTTAACGGCAGAAAAGTTTCTTTACAAACCATTACGCTTTGAAACCGTCACGTATTAAAAACTCGGTAATCGTTGAGCAGTATATGTCCAACTAAACATTGTTAGTTATCGTTCGCTACAAATATTCTATAAATTAGCGTAAAGTAAGACCGATGAAATCGTGACCAGGCCAGGCTAATATTTTGTAACCTTTGCTGTAATAGCAATAGCTCGGTTTTTGCAAAAACTGGAAACACGACTCTTTGGATATTTAGGCAATTGGTCATAGTCATGAGCAACTGTCATACCATGTATCTCTCCTAACGTTCTTAAGATTACTCGGTGTTTGCAAAAACTGGAAACACGACTCTTTGGATATTTAGGCAATTGGTCATAGTCATGAGCAACTGTCATACCATGTATCTCTCCTAACGTTCTTAAGATTGCGTTCTCTCTCTCTCGCTCGCTAATTTAAATCGTGCGATAGATATGCTCAAACATAATTATTTCATTTTACGAAATAAATAAAAACATTCAGTAAAATTTTTAAGACATGTTCGGAAAGCTTGGAGATTGTCAGAGTTATACCTAAAGACGACGAACGTCTTTTGTTTTAATTAGTATTTAATCAAGTCACGCTTCTTTCATTAAGCTTTTCTGGTGGAATAGTGCTGGAGATGGATAACCATGTGTTCGTTATTGTACTTACCAAGGCGAAAGACACATCTTCATTTAATTACCATTAATGGAATCATTCATTACTTTGCTCATATAATGAATTGTGCCGCACCGTGACTGATTTATATGCGTTTGATGTGTGAATGCACACTTGCTGCTATTTTTTTCTGGTGTTTGAAAATTCGCTAACACCCTTTTTTGGGTTCTTTGGCTGGCACGCTGGCAGCTATCTGGGTAGAGTAGATGCAATGCCAATGCTACGACGTGACCTTTCAAAATTCCATTACTCATTGTATAATAGTGAATAACTTTATGAAGATTTGATGATCAAAGGTTATGCCTATGGTTTGAGAACATAAGGGCACATCTGTGACCTAGTTATTTCAGTGTTTTTCTGCCAGTGAATTCCTATTTTACTACGGTCAATACAAGTGTTAATTTTTTTGTAACGATTCGATTTTTAGCGCAGGTATGGTTAAGCATTTACCCTACAAAAATCTGCACCTATTTTTAGACATACACTTCAAGGGAGCGCGAAATACAGAATACGCCTGAAAATATGTGAAGATTAGGTGTAGAGATGGGTTAGAAGGGCATCAGTGATAGCTGCACCGATATCATACCATCTTCTGATACGATGAACGAGAGATTCAGTTTAGATGTCTGCCTAGGGCTCTCTTGTTTGGTAACAATTAAAATTGATTTTCATTCGCAGCAACTTTATCTTAAGATTTAAGTAACATTGCACCTTCAAGAATGACCATAATGCGTGTTGTATATGTTGCAATCTCACTCACTCACCCAATAAAGATACATCTCACTCTGCATTAATGAAAGGTATCATTTGAGATTTCAAAATTTTGCCAAGCATCGTTCAACACTTTTAGCATCTTCAAAATTCAATTCTTAATTCTGCTATATTATAACGATGAAGATTGTAAGGCCAAATCCCTGTAAAAGCAGAGCAATGCTGGTTTTGCCGTACCTTATGCTTTGACGTATATGAATTTGTGGTTAATAATCTGGTTCGCTGATTCCTTCTTAATGGATTATTCAACATTGTAGACCTTAATCGCTAATAAATGACTTAACTGCAAATAATTAAGACAATGTGTTATTGAGGTCTGCAGATTTTTATTGAAGTTCGAAAAATGTAGCCAAAGATAGACATTCGACGAAGTTCGCATCGAGAATCCGAGAATCGGTCTGACTTTGAAACCATGAAGGGGAAGGAGATCCACCAAAAATCTTATCGTCCATTTCCAGGGATCTTTAATGGAAGTTTTTTTTGGTAAAAGTTTCGATTCGGGATTTGGATGCACGCCGTCTCAATTACATTACAATTGAAATCAATGTGATTGCTATCAGCATTGTTTCATGGGAGAGTGGATTTCACAAGGACAGAAAATGATGATCACTTGGGTGCAATTTACCTCATCCTTAATACGTGATATAATAGGCAATAGGTAGCATAAGTTCGGTACTGCGACTGGAATTAATTGTTTGATTCCGTTGTTGATAACAGCTGCGTAACATAAATAAAAAACTCAAATATTGGCAAACGATAGTCGCTCTGTCGCAAATTATTCATTACTGAAAAAATCGCAGTAAAATGTAGAAGTTTGTGCGAATAAAATTACTTCTAAAGAAGTTCTACACCTCATGAATATTTTTATACCTGAGTGAAATTCGCAAACGATCGTAACTTAAAATAAGTATTCATCGGCATGCACTATGAGATTCCTTAGTCATAGTCATAGATAATATTTTAAATATTAGTGTAATGTACGGTGAGGCAGGTGATTTTTATTCAGGTTAGAATCGTCAAAAAATATAGCCATCGTAATTTGAATTGTATTAGCTCGTTGTAATCTGTGGCCCTTCAGACACATTTTACATCAGCAAAAATGTATGACATGCATGAGACCTATAATTCTTAAAATAAAAGAACAGTATTCGCTCTATAATAATGCGTAAATATTCCCCTCTTAAGACTTACTAGTGTTCTTAATAGCGCTGAAGAAGACATAAAAAGCTATGTGAAAGCGAATACGTTTTTTAAGACGGGGTCCTTATTGAGCTCGTGATAGTGAAAGCTCGTGAAAACATAAAAGTGTTGGGCTCACGTTGTAAAAGCAGCATTTTTCAAGGAACATGTGGTAGCGGCAGCAATGGGCACATACCTAGTAGTCTTAAAATAATGCTTTCATTTCATTTTATTGCGAGTTTTCTCGTGTTTAATAACACATATGAATGCTGTAGGGTGTATGGCTAATACAATGTTATCAATGGCAAATAGGAATTTTTATAGCTTTGACACGTGAGATATTTAATTTGAGGGAGAAGATCGAGAGATATATGTCCACCCGGTTTTGCGAACTGACTTACTCCTACCAAAAAAGTTGTAATTGAGTGTTTATAATCTTGCATTGCATGGAACAAGACATAATCTATTTGATGAGAATCTAGAGGATTTTTTTGTTGAAAATGAATCATGCCGAAGTCAGCTAAAGTCGATGATTAGCTGTGATGATTTCTCTAGACACGTCCTGTTTGTTTTGCACGTATCCTTATTTTCTTCGGCATTGAAACTCAATGAGCTGAAAAATCTCTATAAATACACCATCATGTAATTCATGTGTCGGCGCATGCAATTTAGGGCAATCAGAACTGCCGATTTCACTAGGGCACTTAAACAGACATTACTGGCCACTTGCACGTGAAAAATCGAGCTTATATTGATGTCATGCCACAACACAGAAACTTATATCTTAAAAGGAAAACTTTTTTTGCGGACAAATTGGACAAAAATTATAAATTATTATTATTATTTCTTTTAGTACTAAATCTATAAAATTAAATCAATCTGTTTTACACTTGTCGACTAGTACGCGACCTTGTACAAACACTGCTGTTTTGGCACAGTCGAAAAATAAATGTATTCGTTTTTACCCTGACTTGTGAACATGAATTTTAAATTCATTCATTGTTCTGCATGAGTTAAGTTAATTGAATTGAATTGTCTTTATTGCAAACACCATGATACATTCNGATAAATCAACTGCCTGTTAGCTACCTATGCTATCGCACAAAATAAAAATGCCGAATGCCGATCCATACTTTTATAAAGAAATAAGAATGTGTGTGTCAATCTTGCACCACAGACCATTTCATCAGAAATTTTAGTTCAGATTAGCGCTATTCAATCGAATTTTTAAAAGTCATGGACCCCTCAAAGGATAGTAGGCAGATGTTATGAAAAAAGTATGCATAACTTTAGATGATTTTGAAATTAAATCAAGTTACACAAGTATTGACAATTGACTTAACAAGCTCTTGACAGCCTCAGAATATAATTTAGCTCACTGAGACCATGAGCATATCCTTTAATCGTATTAAAAATGGTGAGTATCAGAAATGCTGCAACTAAATCTGTAAGTCTGAAATCACTACAATATTTCTCATACAAAGTAACAGACTAAAAAACCGAGGAGCAGTTTTGCGTTTCAAGGTGATTTTTGCTAAAAACTAAAATTGCACCAATTATTTTATGTAATATTTCACACGTGAAAAATCATAGCCATCATTACATCGGAAATATAGTTTCAGAGCAAAATAGTGCGTCAAACTCAGCACAATATACAAGTATTACTGTTGACTGCTGTTAAGAACTGTTTTTCTCACATTAATGAAATTCCACATGGTAATCAGTTGCGAGTTTGTAGTTTGATAATTTGAACTTCCGGTGGATTCTATACATACATAGTTTGCTAGTGCATTATTCATGTGAATTTTTTTTCGTTCTGGAGGCGGGGAATCCGGTATTAAAAGATATAGGAAAAGCAGTGTATGATAAAAAAACGAAGACAGACAGAATTGACCAACGAAAATAGAGTTTGTGAAATAAAGCTTCTAATTGCCTTTTCAAATGTCACTGTACGGTAAGGGTAGTCTAACTTTATTGGTATTTGTGATATCCGCTACTACTTTATATCAAAATTTTTATCCTATGAAAACGAAAACCATTTTTCACTACCTGGCTTTCACTCACTCATGAAACTTGAGTAAATAAAGTATTAAATTATAAAAATTCGTATTGTTAGAGTGGTTTTCTGCAAAATGTGTATGAAAATCCACAAAAATCTTTTAGCAATTGACCGTCCTTTTTGGGCACGGCACGCTATAATGAGTGCATTTGTAATTGTATTCGTTATTTTATTTTTCCAGGGACAGTTGGATTAGAATCTGGATTTAAATAGCTTCATCGACGACACGCCTCAAAAACGTTTAATTGGAAAGCTTTTCCTCACGAGATTGGAAGGTGCGGACAGAGGAATGTTTATAGCAAGTAGCCGTCTCTGGTTTTAGATGGGGGATAGTGTATTCGGTGTATGGAGAAAAAAATGCCTTCGACAGAATGATTCCTCTGTAATCTGACTAATAAATATCTACAGATCATCTTTACAAGGGAACACAAAAGTCTCCAATTTTCTTTTATTAGAAAGGGAATCTTCTGATTTGGACGGGATTAATAGTGGTAGGACAAAAGAAACGTGTAAGTTGAAATGTGCTAAAGTCAAGTCATAAAGCAAGACTCAAGACTCGACGGCTTCATATACTTAGAACCAACATAATACACCGCTGTAAAAATAGAATATGTGCTTCCAGGAGACCCCTTTTATGCAAACAAGGATATACACATGCCAAACTGTTACAATGTAGATGGTTTTTGATTTTGTGACATATTTTCGTTTTCACTTACTCACTCACCAACACCTGTAACAAAAGCGTACATGGTAGTACTGTATTCTGAAAATTTGAATAGATGTGTGATGTGGTTTTCTTGGTCTGTGATAGAAGAAGAACAACACTAATTTACGAATAAAGCCGGGCATGTGTTGTGTCTGATTTGTATTCGGCTTGACTTCTGCAACCATAGTCAGGTTTGTGTGAAAACGAAAGGAAGAGGCATGATTGATGCATGAAAAAAGGTTCTTCTTTTCAGCGGGGAAAATGGGGTTAGGTTGTACACCCAAGAGAGTGTCAACAATTGAATCAAAGGAGAACAAGGATTTAAATAGTTCCATCTATTTTTGGTCTAATTTGACTTCCGGTATCATCCTAACCACGATTTCCTATTTCACCGAGTTTTAACATCCGTGTACTGTCATCAAGTAAATCAAGAATAATTAGGAATTCATGGTACAACTATTATCGCGAAGACATCATCAGAAACTCCCATCCGGACTAGCAAAATATTTGGCAAACGAATACTGTCCCAATTTAATTATTTACGGTCTGAGGTTGATCTGTTTACAGTGACAAAAGATGTTGTGCCTAAAAAAGAAAAAGTTTTGGAGCTCATCATCATCATCGTACGGTCCTAACAATCAGAGCAAAAGCTATGGATCCGAGCTGAGCAACGTTAAGACTGAAGAGGGGCATTCGACAAATAAGTAAGTTTCAACTATCGTTTACATATTTGTATAATCTTCTTCTTCCTTACCTTATTTTTCGTCTGAATACAAAATATAGTTATGTATGAAGGTAATAAGCATATGCTTATGTTTTAATTTATTTGCTATATTATAATAGAAAACAAATGACAACAATGCTTTTCCTCTTCGTATGTAGTCTGCTTATGTATACAATGTAGTCCCGATGATATTCGTATTTTGGTTTGGCTAAGCATTATACTTCAGTTCCCAAAAGATTATTCCTAACCCTTTTCGTCCCGCATGATTTGAGAAAGGTTGTTGTATTCTAAAAGGAAATAGGTTTTAGTTAAAAGTGAATTGAACCATTGAATACTGAAGACTAGCATTAATTTCGATTTCAGCCAAACATCTCTTTCTCATATTTAACAAACCACTCGTGTGTGTTTGCATAACGAGAATTTAGCTAAAAGGATTGTATTGTAATGTATCTCAGTAGACGTTCCTTTCGATAAATGAAATGTAGCCGGATAATAAATAGAATTGCGAAACAAGAATATTTTTTTCTCATGAATACACGAATGCATTTTTTTTACTTTTATATACATTACGAAACACTTATGGAATCAAACAATATGACTTTCTGGATTCTACAAGGTCATCCGATATAATCATTCTCAACCTTACTTATGATGCATATAGCGAAATAGCTAGTTTTGCATTTTTTATGTGCCAAGTTTTGTATTGTATTCAAAAAATAAAATATAAAAAAGCCTCTTTGCCAATTCATATGTTCGCGAATCTTCCTCCTTTTACGCAATACAGATACGGAGGAAGGTCGGATGTAGCCAGAAAATGGCTGCAAGTTGATGGCCACCACATGATGATAGGAGATTGCAGAAATGTTTGGGAGGCAAAATCTTTCCGTCATTGCTTCATTTGTAGAAGTCATGAGATTCAAATAAAACTAAAATATTCACGAAGAATATTTTTTCGAAATGTATGAACTGTATGATCAAACGCGTTTAACCCATACATTTCGTTTATATCCAGTTGATACATGATGTGCATACCAAATGTACGAATTGTTTACTCCATCATGCATGGCTTGACCCATGCCACAAAAAAAGACGAGTATTTTCCGCTATATCTCATCATTATTTTTCGACCGCACACTGTTCACTTTTAACCTAAAACAATGAAAGGCTGATAATGGAAGACGACTCCTCAACTTGAACTGCTAATAATAATACCAATACCTATGTCGTTTAAGCCACATGAAGCCTTGTCAAATGTTTGTCATCCTTCATTGATTACATCATGCTGCATTATGCATGTAGTAAACTCTTGAATAAATTTCGTGGTCTTGATCAAGGTAAAGCTCAACTCGTCACACCTCAAATTGTAAGATTTATTCTTCAGGACTATCCCTTTCTGTTTAGTTGAAATACATAACGACTAGATAGGATACAGGCTACATGGATAAGCCACGCTATGGATCATGAAAACATGGATCATGTTATGCTGGTATTGATTGAAAGCGGATTTGATTTTTTACAAAACAGGAAAAAGGTTCCCCAGTAGTGTAAAACTTTGTTACAAAAATATCAGTCGATACTTACTTTACCAAAATAAATGAATGCGTTTAACGCTAATGCGCTGTCTGTAACTTTGTTTTGCTGGCTGGCTAAATACAGTGGCGGAACAATATCAAAAATACTATTCTTCTTGCAAGAGTGTTCCTACGTAAAAAAATTTCATAGGAATAAACCAAAAGCCAAAAGAATTTCATTTACCGTTTGCTTGTTGGAACAGGGAAATTGGGCGCTAACATGAAAAAATGAAGGGCTTTCAGTAGTCATAATTCCTAAAAATTTGAATTAAAGTTTCTGATTTTTCGTTTACCTTTTTTAGTTCAACAATTAGGTTAAAGATTGGCCAATTTTTCATGATTAACACAATTAGCAATGGCAGTAGGCATTAGGATTATAAATAGCATATGTATTTATATCTCGGTAATAATATTGTAGCATAAATGTATGAGGACTAATGCGTATGATGATATATGAAGACACAGATGACAGACTTTATAAAGATATAGAAAATCTGTGAAGTCGAGATCGCATTTTTATTAGTACCCGTTATATATACATTTATTCGATTCTACTACCACCTAACAATCTGCCGCAGCAAAAGTAGCCAATGTTCACACACATATTTCCCAATTCGTTGTGCATACATACATTCTACTTTTCTTTTCACTGATCATTATAATCACCTTTTGCGACAAATAGAACACTGAAAGCACTACTCTTATAACTAGTTTATAAATTCTCTGTGAAAGTTTTGGTTCTTGTGCCATTTCAAAAATCATCAGTTTACAATCGAAAATCATGTAAAGCGTTAAGAAAGAAACATGCGTCACACGTGAGCCTTATACAATTTGCATGTCAGTCTTTGTTCTGTTTTGCATACGACGCTGTTGATCGTCTTTTCAGGTTTCTTTTTCGACCAAGCGAACTAGTATCAGATTATTGCATCGATGCGTTGCTTTTGCACGTAGCGGAGGAAATACTTATGATTCAAAATTAAAGTGTGTCACAAACAGCTTTATGACGATGGCATCACGTTGTTGTGAGAGTACTATTACAAGGCGTGTTATCCTTTTCAAACTGAATTTATAATACCGAAATAAGATGATGATAGGATTCATAATAATAGTGATAATGTTCTGATCTGATCGCCGGTAATTGAAAGAAGAATCATGTTTATACTACTCTGGGACGCTATTTATAAACATTTTCATGATGCTCAATAGCGCTATTTTTCTGCTAGCCAGAAGCAGTCACTAACTAAAGACTTTTATAAATATGTTAACCGACTGTAAGGTGTAGGAATTCATAATAATAGTGATAATGTTCTGATCTGATCGCCGGTAATTGAAAGAAGAATCATGTTTATACTACACTGGGACGCTATTTATAAACATTTTCATGATGCTCAATAGCGCTATTTTTCTGCTAGCCAGAAGCAGTCACTAACTAAAGACTTTTATAAATATGTTAACCAACTGTAAGGTGTAGGAATTTATGGATTGCAAGTTTTTCATGTATATACTGTGCATTCAAGACGACCTGTCCGGTTTCGCCATATAAAATGCACAGTATTTTAGGACATTTCCACGTGAATGGAGTATACATACCTGTAAAACTGAATTTGAACGCTTTTACCAAAACGTGTAGATTTGTTTTCATAAACGATTGAAAGTTTTTAAATCTGTTTATTCGTCCACCTTAAGCTACAACTCAGACAATGCTGACACATTTTCATTTTCCGATGAGAGCTAGGTTTGTTGTTTGTCAACTTGTATGAAGTCAAACTCAAACTCATTTCAATTATAAACAGTCCGAGACTTAAACCCTCACAACCAATAACTCAATGTGTCAAATCTGTTCGTTAAAAAAGATTGAATTCTAAATATGTAACCAAAATCTGCGCATGAATTCGTGCAGCTTTACTCTTGGAACTTTTAATTGCAAATAAATTGACTCCAACTCCAATGCTACTGTTAGAAAGTACTCTGGACGGACTTGACACGACAAAATCTTGTATGTTTTAGGATAAAATGTTGTTTTATTTAGTCAGCAGTCAGCCTAAATTGCATGCTTTTGCGATACATTATGCATAGTCTCCTCTCTTCACGTCTCCGAATTTAGTCTTCCCACACTGTGTAGTTCAACCTAGGTATGTCAGGGATTACGATTTCGCTGAGGTCGCAGTATCCAGCATCTTTCTACAGCTTATGCATTTATAAAACTGGCTTTAGATTATAAATGAATTAACTGTATCTTAAAAATAGGCTTTCCCTGTTTTGCTTGTGCTGGCATGAAATGTCCACTAGAAAGCGAAGAATGGAAATCATCAAAGCTGCAAATTACTGGGAGTAACAAATCTGTTTGTAGAATTCTCAGTGACTAACAAGCTAAATGAATGAATCTAGATTATTCAAATCAAGTGACTCGATGATGTGATGCTTTCCAATTGCAATCAGCCTGTTTTTATATCTCACTACTAGTCAAGAGTCAATGTGAAGGTTCGAGAGGACGAATAACGATAGCTTACGTTTTTTGTTATTTCTTTGAGAAAAGTGAGTGCCATTGTCAATATGCGCCATTGGATTCCGAAATACAGTTACACATTAAGCTTTCT
>VICI01004578.1:0-10757 GCA_019593645.1 Akabosia matsudoensis
AAAAAAAAACGGTTAAGGGTTCTTTTTAGAAATTCTAAACTACACCATCAGCGCATATTTTTCGTCAAGTAACTTTCACCAATCTTCTTTTTTTTCTGTAAAGTTTTCTGCAAGTCAAATGGCATATATTAAGGAAGCCTTTTGTTTTTTTAAGAAAAAATCTACCACCACAAATGATTCGCTAAAAAATAGTGGCAGACTGCGGTTTCCTGTATGGTTTGAGTTTTCGTGACTTGTTTGACATTATATTATCGCTAGAGCTGTCTTTAGTAAAAGACGTTTTATTTTATACATGCGTTTCTCACTCGGGCCCCTCGTTTTTTGTGTTACCCGTTCTTTCAATATATTATGCATGCCTGGAAGAGAGAAAAAAAAAGGTCTAGCATGAGCTTGGGAACCGCATTAATTTTGTCCTTTCATTAGACCAACCGAGAAAGCAAATCCTTGAAAAGGCTTCTAACAGAGAAAGCGATCGGTCTACCATTTTCATCTCTTGTGCTCTTTTGCACCTTCATCACTTTCTCCGATCTCTCTCTTGGTTTTTAACATGGTTTTACAGATTGTATTGTCCTTTTTTTAGTGAATGAGTACAAGACAGAGACTACTTTAGTGCTTACACACGTTCGTATACTTGACACGATCAAAAGAACTTTCTCTTCTGTGTCTTTTCATGCCACCGCTTTCTCTTTTGAAAATCCACTTTTCTTTGCACTACAAAGTCTTGATACCGGATTTTCGTGATATTTGCCTTTTGTTGTGTTTTTACGAGAGACCGTGTGTGAGACTATCTTTTCATTGAGGTCTTCTTGGCCAGAAGAGGGAGAAAAGTCCAGGTAGTCCTTTTAGTCTATAGTTTTTTGGATGATGAGAAAACAGACAAAAATAATTCCAGGAGGATAGGAGAAAACGAGAAGAGTTTTATTTGGGGAAATAGTCATATTGTCATTTTATTGCAGAGTAGTTGGGACTTGCTGCGCAATTTAGAAACTTAATTACTATTTGTGTAGATCAAATAAGATCTTCAAAGTCTGATGTGTATTTATTATAAAACAAGAAAGCTTTTACTCATATTGGGTTTCATTATATCTTAAAAAACGAACATCTTTTATCGATTTCTCTTCCATCGTTCCTTTTGAAAATCAAGGAGAAAGTCATGACAAGGCACTTATTCCTTTTTTAGAGGAATTTTCCCTTATTATTATCTGCGCTTTTAATGCATTTTGTGCGACAACGCACAGTAAAAATGAAGAAATCACGGTAAATCTGAGCCGTAAAAATCCTACTTAAAAAAGGTTTAACATGAAACGAGACGAGCCAACATGGATTATACTTGCTTCTTGCTTTTAATCTTCAAGAAGTAAAAAAATATCTCCTGAATGGAAATATGAGCGAAATCAAATCGTTTTTCTCTAACGTTTACCCAAGAATATTGTGCAATAAAACGGGTTTTCTACACGAGAAAATAAAGCAAACTGTGTGCAAAGATATTTGCACAGCTTTCTCTATTCCATATACAGACAGGGACAAACCAATTGTGCTGTAAAATCATTTTATGGTTGATAAATTAAAGAAAGGGATCCCTGACAAGATAATAAAACTGAGGGTAACGAGCCTTCGAAAAAAGGTGCAGCCAACCATGAATAATATTTCCCAGGCGTGCTCTATCTGTGTATCGATAATCTTCAGAAGTAAAAAAATATCTCCTGAATGGAAATATGAGCGAAATCAAATCGTTTTTCTCTAACGTTTACCCAAGAATATTGTGCAATAAAAAGGGTTTTCTACACGAGAAAATAAAGTAAACTGTGCAAAGATATTTGCACAGCTTTCTCCATTCCATATACAGACAGGGACAAACCAATTGTGCTGTAAAATCATTTTATGGTTGATAAATAAAAGAAAGGGATCCCTGACAAGATAATAAAACTGAGGGTAACGAGCCTTCGAAAAAAGGTGCAGCCAACCATGAATAATATTTCCCAGGCGTGCTCTATCTGTGTATCGCGCGATATTGACAGAGCGGTAGTAAACGCAGACGATATACAATTATGACGTAGTTTTTATTTTACCTAGCAAATTTATTATGGCGGAGTCCGTTCCAATTAAAATTCCTCCAAGAATGATGAGCTGCTAAAAATGAAGTAATTTTCTCTTGTCCACTAACACATTTATTTATGTCCTCGAGTTCAGTAATAAGCGGATGTTTTTTCCTTTGTGGAGTTCAAGTTGTTTTGCTATTTATGACCACACAGTTTCCCCAGAACAATGTTCCCCACCGCAACAAGATTGAAAGTTAATTTCACAAAAACACGGGACTTTCCAAACCGAACACGATTGAAACAATGTCGAGCATGTCGAGCTCAAAACTTTTTATATTGTGTATTGTTTGTGCATGCCCGAAAACTTTTCTCGTTGGCAGTGTAGTTTCCTGGAAAGTAATTTTTGAAAAAGAAATGCACAATAGTCAAATAAATCCCTTGTGAAAATATATTAAAAACGGTTAGGAGTAAAGTTTATTCAATTTTCGGTTGGTAGTTACAAGCCGGGATAATGGGCCGACACAAAACAAATGAAATATTGAACTAGTAAACAATAAAGACTGGAGAAATTTGCTCTGTGTAACATCTTGTTCTTCTTTATCGCCTTTTAGTGTGAGCCACCAGAAGAAAACAGAAGAAAATTATGCTTTAAATTGTTGTGGGAAAAACCTGTTCACATGAAAAACCAGACGAGAAAGAAAAAAAGTAACTGCAACTTAAATTTTTTTCTTTGTTATTTGCTTTTTGATCAGACCTAAGTAAATATTACTTTCACTTTGGTGAAAGTGCAAGCTTAACACACACAAAATACAAGTTTCAATTTAGAATTCGCAACAGAGAGTCGGCTCATAATGGGATTCAAAAGAAACCAGGGGAATATCAATTTAAACTAGATTTTCACTTCTCGAGTTTTAATATAACGCGAGTCTCGCTCAATTTTAGTTTCGTCTATTATTCTATAGCTTGTAGCTAGACGTCATTCTCACTTCCTTTTTTTTATGAATAAAGCCTTCTTCTCTGTACAGACGCGTTGGAGGAGTCGATTCTTGTTTGTTCCACTTGAAAGGTATCGTTTTTTTGTGCAGAGAAAAGAGCCGAGTGTTTTCCTAGCAGCACTCTTTATTTTCCCTGTGAATTATTACAAAATCCAAATACCTGACATCCAAACCAATTTTCAATCCTTCGCAATCACTAGTCTTCAAAATAATCACATTTATCACAAAATCACAACTCGACTCTCACACACTTTCTTTTCCCCGTTTCCCTCGTCTTCCCCTCCCAATATTTTGCGTAAATTGACTTTTAAAAATAAATTTCCTTGACAGGCTACCCGACAAGACAAGACTAGTCCTTGCTAGGCTCTTTCTCTAGTGAAAGCTCACTCAAGACTGAAATCGGGCTTGGAGAAACGAGCAGGGTAATGTGTCTGTGCACTCTCCGGATGTGGTTCAATGTGCTTCAAAAACCCGCACGACATTTAATCCAGGCTTGTTGTCTCGTCGAGATCTCGACTCAAACTAAAGCCCAACTTTCGCTTGCACAGCACGAAAAATTCTTTCGCTTGTTTAAAAAAAAGAAGAGTGAAACACATTCTTTCTTTTTTTCTGGGGGAAATTTGAGCTTCAAGTTTTTGTGAAATACGAGAACAGCGACTTTACTTTGCACAATGGTGAAATTATATCTTGTTGTTGACTTTCGTCCTACTAAAAAAGCACATTGGAACAGGATTGCTTCTCTTTTTCCATGCACTCTACTGCCACATGGAAACTAAATTTGGAGAAAGAAAAGATTCCGTTTTATTTTCATCGTGTGAAGCAAAACTGCCAGATTGTTCACAGCTCCAAGCTAAAAGTGTAACTTTATTTGAATGCTCTTGTACACCATGACCGTATTGTTTTAATTTTTAACAAGTTCAGCTTCCACTACAAGCCTAGCGTCTTGTTTGCATAACAACCTGTAATGCATAATGGTACGCTTACGCTTTATTTAATAAACCTAAAAGCATTGGAATTCTACTTTTTACTAATGCGGCCTTGCTAAAGGATCACCGTCAATTTGAATGATGAAAAATTAAAGCAATAAATAGTTAAACTTTCCAAAAAAAATGCTGCATTAGGCTTAAAAACTTGCGTAATTTGTCATCTAACCTTTATTGCATAACCATTTTTTGGAAAGTGATTTTGACCACGTAATCAAAAAAATAATACAGAGAACCTCTCCTGCATCCTCTACTCTTCCAACAATTAAGGCTTTTCGTTATATGAATGCGATACTTGACATGATCATAAGAGGCATCCTCTATTCATCCATAAATAACCAATTTTGTGACAATTTTTATTATACTTCCGTCCTAGATAGCGTGTGTATCTTTAAACTTATCAAGATGAACACCATAAATTGGTTCAATTTTCCTCTTCCATACAATACCATTTCCGTTTTTAAGCTTCACATTCTTCCAGTCTTGTTGACAACCACTTCTGAAAATTTCTCAAGAGTATTAAAGCTGCAAGGAAAATAGTGCAAAAACTGTATAGATATAACCCATATTTATCTTCATTTTCGCTGCTGCTCCTATACTAGAAACTGATCTACTTTTTATTGTAACATTTTTTCTAGGCCAAACCTGGCCCAGTTTTTTGCAGGGCTCTCGCTCGATACAAAAAAAAACCAGGAAGCTCGTATTCCGGATTGATTGTTCCGTGCAAGTTGTGAATAAACATGACATTTTTCTCTGTAATTTCTCAAGAGATTGTAATAAATTTCCTGGTGAATAGCTGCCTAACCAGATCAGAGATATTTACTACGGATATTTACAACTTATCTTCTCGTGAATTTTCATAAAGGGAACGATTTTTCCTGCCCGTGTGCTTTCGTGTATTTCCCAATAAGTGCACGTTTGAGACTTCCCAACAAAAAAAAATCTATAAAAAAATGCCTTAGCCAAGCATGTTTTAAAACTAGACATATATATTTCACGGAACAGTTGGTCTTGTTGGTCCACTCACGTGGAAAGAATGGGAAACGAAGCATTAAATACTGATGGCACAGGTGGATCAAATAATCTATCTTCTAGATGCGGGCACTCTACCAGGTAAAGTACCTGAACTTTAAAATAAAATAATAAAAAAGATACAAGATAAAAGTTTTCTTGGAAGGTTTTCCTGAGAAAACGACATTTTAAGGAGCTAAAGAAGACACACACCGGTGTACTTTATATCCACTTTTGCCGTCATTTTTTTTCTTTTTCTTTTTGGTATTGTGTGTGTCTTGGGCGAACAAAGCCAGTATCATTTTCTTCTGAGGCAAACAACAATGTAATTTCATGCGTCCTTTCTTTTCCATTACGTGTCCGCGTGCTACACACTATCTTTCTTAAGTAGCTTTTTTCCAGTTTAAATAAATAAAGGGAAGAGTGGAGGAAAGACAATGCTATGGATGCGTTCCTCCATGTCAAGCGCTTTATTTTCCTCCTTGTTACCTTGTCTTTTCCGTCGATTTTCTTTTTTACAAGATCAGACTCTTCTTTAAATAGATGAAACATCTGTGCACTCTTTCATGGAAGTTATTACGAAAATCTTCACTTAAAAATCCATTAAAGGGGTTTTCCTACACATGAAATATGTTGTTGTATGAACCGATTATATGTAATGAAATATCAGACGGGAGTACGTTTTATATCGATCAAGACAAAATGTTTCCTTACTGATTTTTTTTATGAAGGCATAAGAGATGATCATTATTATTTTTAAATGTTGATTACTCAGGGAAAAAACTGGGCTCTTAAGACTTGATTTGTGGTAACAAAAATGAAATTGATGTGAAAGTAAAAAAGCGTATTTGTAGGTAGCGTTTTATACTTTTATACAAGTACCTGTTCCAAGCGCTTTTAAAGCGTTTTCCATTTTTGCTGTTTAAAAAAATTACAAAGTCCCATAGTTACTGGAGTTAAATGTTTTTTACTAACAGCATCTGTTCTGACACACCATGAATGTTGTGGTCGGTCGAAATCAAAATGTAGAAACTGTCCAAACACTTTTCGCTTTTGGCTTAGTTATTGACTTGCTCCGGCTGGACGTGGAAATGAAAAGATTGTTTGTCGAGAACAGTTTTGCTTTGAGAAATAATTAGCGATCAATTCTTACCCTAAAATGGCCTGTTCTAGAGTTGTACAAATCGAGGAGCATCCAGTCGGAGAAAGCTCAAAAGCGTTTTGGAACGGTGACCATCCCGAAGCTGGCGAGTATGAAAACTACGATTCAATTCTGCCTGTGGAAGTAAGTTGGCTAAAGTGTTCTGATGCATGCTATAAATTACATATGAATTATTATTGAGTTACAAACATATTTTCTTTTCAGATTTGGAATATGGTGTTTGGCTACATAAATGCATCCTCCGACCTTCAAAGCCTTTCAGATGCCTCGCCTATTTTTTGTGATATCTTACGGAAGCGGAAGACTACTTGGCTGTTTGACCAGGTAAAATGCATATTTGTTTCATAAAAAAATACAGAATTGCAAGATATCTACACAAACAAGTGAATATTTACTTTTCGAAAGGTGTTGCCTCACATCTTCAAAGATCTTCTCAAGTCTGACCTGCTAAACATCCGTCTCGTATGCCAAAAGTGGAGCAAAGCTTTGGATAACTATGTTGCTTATCATCCCTCATTGTTGCCATTCAATGAAGACACTTTTCGATCAGTCCAAACTTCATTCAACTACCTTCCCTTGTCGACCAAAGTCTATGACGACATTGCGTTTGTGAATGGAGACCAGTTTGTTGAGTTTCTGAGCGATATGGAGGGTCACCCGAGGAATCCATTTTTTGGCCGGTCTATTCGCATCGGAAGCTGTGGGGATCTTTTTGAAGCTATTGACGACGCTATTGATGAAACGTGGGAGGGTGCAGCTCATCTTTGTAACGAATTTGGAGCCAGTATACTTCACGTAGAGTTTGCCAATTACGAGTTTTCCTTGACTCCGCTGGATTTTTACAAAGGGATATGCGGCAGCCTGCAGAGTCTGCCGAATCTCAAGTCGCTCCATATGAACGGTGCACTAGATGAGGAGCAAGACGAGGATAAAACGCTTTTAGCTTACATGTCCACTCATCCTCCACCAGAGCTCCCGCACTTGGAAACTCTAATTTTCGACTTAGTCATGGAAATGGAACCAGCAGAAGAAGAACTTCAAGAAAGGCAAAGTCGTGCACTACCCCATGACCCGGAGGTTCTCGTTGATTACCTTCAAGACAACCCTCAAGCCATCCAAATGCTCCTAAATGAAATCCCCCCAACCCCAGACGCATTCCAAGACAAGTTTATCACATCTTATGGAAAGCAAATTAAAAAGCTGGAGATCGACTTGCCATCCTGGCGGGAGGAGTATTCGTCTCTTCTTGAAAATCTAACTGAGATCCACCTCAAGCATGTTACGTGCATTCCAACATTGACCTCTCTCCTAACAAATCTCAAGGCTGGGAAGGCGCATCTTGGAAAGCTCGTCGTGTCTTTACGTTGTTCAATGAAGGTTGCTGAGTTACTCCAGATCCTCCAGCCACTACGAATTATATCTTTGGACTTTGGCTATCTAGGTGAGGCTCCTGATGACTATCTCGTGGACACTGGAACAGACCAATCTCCATCAATTCCGTCGCTGCTTTTACTCCGAGCCAAGGACTCAATCAATATGACTTTTGAGTTTCTCGCCAAGTTCCCCTCCCTCCAACATCTTGACGTTTGGGAGTGTCAAAACGCAAAGAAACAGTTTTTACAAAAGGAGTCTTTAGAATTCAATCAAACCCATGAAATCACTTCATGCCTTCGCCAACTTGTTTACGTAGACGGGGATTCTGAAAACCTCAGTGCGAAGGTGTCAAGCAATATTTGGAAACTACTTCCATCACTGAGGATTATCACTTATCGCACCAGGAGCGGACTTCCTTCAATCATCCGCCGATTTTCTCGAGAGTCGGTCTGTTGGCAATACGTCTGCTCTTACTAAAATTGCATGCTTTCACTGATCCAGATTTTTAACTTCCGTGTTTTTGTACAGTATTCAATCCTGTTTTGCGTAAAAAAATTATCTATGTTTTTTAAAAGGATACTTGAGCTTGTTTTTACGATTATATTTTCATTACATTTATTATCATGTTTGTATTCTACTAAATATAGGTACATACGAAAATGTTTTTGGGGCTTTAATGCTTTAACATTTGGTTTTACTTCCTTCTCACCATCTTTTCCTTATCTTAAAAGTTAACTTTCACTGACAATCCTTTATGTAAAAACAAAAAGCAAGATAATCTTTCTCCCCTTTATAACATCCGTTTAGTCTTTCGCAGGCATTTCCCTCCCATAAACAACCACATTTTCGCCTACTTTACTCTTCATCCGCCGTAAATCTCAATACAGCCTGTGGCAGTGCCCAATCCGTCTTCATTTTTCGGTCTTGGATTAATGAAACCCCAAAAAGTAAGCAAGCCTTTACCTACTTCTTTGTTTTAGACTTTTCATATCTCAAAACCATGCATAAAACCGCATCATAGCGTCAGCAACACTCTCCGAAAATACCGAAAATCCCGCGACTATCCTTTCTTCTGATCTTACCTTCTCCATCTTCGAAGACGTTCAAGCCAGTAAACAATCTAGCCACGGACCACATTTTCTCATTTATTTTCCCCCCTTCTGGAGATGATGCTAATGTGGCTCGACGAGCCGTGAATAATCCCACGCGACATGGCTTTAGCTTACCTCCCGAAGTAGACTTTCGTCTTGATTGTTTTTTATTACCAAAAAAACTGGTGTAAAATACAGCCAACGAAGAAACAACACACTAATGACCCAGCAGTTTGTCAACTGACAAAACAGATACTAAAAAAAGCTACTCGTGTTTACGATGTAACTAGGATAAACCCATAATTTTCTTGGTTTTGCATAACTTTCACTTTAAAACAAGCGTACAAAAAAAATAGTCTTGTGCGTCTACTTCAATCCCAGGTCGATTAATTCTTCTTTGGATTTGGCAATTGAAAGATTTACTGGATAATATTTCTCCGAGTAAAAAAACATGCTTGAGTTGGTCCTACAACTGTTCCCTTAAGGAACGATAAAGAAATCATGATGTTTTCTCCTTCTTGTGAAGAAGAAGAAGAAGAAGAAAGTGCTTTCTCCATATCCAATCTGTATGCAAGTTTGTCATCGATAACAAAATATTTCTTTCCTCTTCCGTGATCCTTTACCACTTTTACTTTCAATCAATTACCCCGAATGTTGACTTGGGCGGTTTGCATTGGAAAAGTAAATAGTAAAATGAGATCACATGGAAATGATGATATAAAAATGTATACGAAAAGAACCACAAGGGAAAAAGATTGATTCCCTTTGGGCAAATAATATATAAAAAAAATCAATTTTCATGTCAGTCACTACTACACAGGAGAGTGACTGAATACAAAAAAAAAATGTCTTGTTTGCTCAGCGCCCGTTTTTCCCTTCAGAAATATCTGCTTTTACCAATCTCCTCAACAACGGCAACAATACCCCGCGATTTCCCTTTAGTCGTGGGCACGTATGAAAATTTTCGGTGCAAAAAAAAACGAAGAAAACTTTCCATTTTTCAACAGGCTCGTCGACATTTGAAATTGGCTTGGAGGAAAATAAAATGACAATAATGTATGGCAGCAGTCACAGATCAGATCGAGAGCTGGATGGGGTAGCCGGAAAAAAACCCAAGTGAAAGTACAAAAAAAATCAGTTTTTATTGTGTCACTTTTCTTCAAATCAGGTCACGTAACCAAAAAAGGAGAAACCGTTTGAAAGCTGAGAATTTGATTTATTTTATTTTTTCTCTTTACTTTTCCCTCGACAAAATGAAAAAATTCTTTTGGAGGAAATATGCAAAACGAAGTTTTTGTGAGGAGGGGACGAAGAAAAAAAAAGTAAATCTTTTTGTGTGCGGATGTCCTTCATAGGCTTCAATTGGCAATTTTAATGTGTGAACTAATTTCACCCGGGTATTTGTAACTTTCTTTTGAATACTTTTGCACAAGATGTGAAATAAAATCTGGGTTTGACTACTGAGTGAAGGTGTTGAGCAACTTGTTCACGAGAAAATTGCTAAAAGTTTGGTGTGGAGAGCTGTTATCACTCTGTTAATAATAGAACGCACTGACTGTCTATTCCATGTACAAGTCCGAAGCACAATTTATCTCAACTTTTCATCAAAATGTGAACAAGTTGTGGGGTGTGTAGTGGTGGTGGTAAATAATGACGTGTGGACGTGACTCGAGAGAATAATAAAAATGTAACTTTCTTCAAAAAGCATGCCATCTTATTCTCTTCTTTTTAAAAACGAAAATATTACGGGGGAAGAGTGAAAAACGATGCAGGGCTGTCACTATCGACATATCATGCTCCTGCTCAGGTATGAAAGGAACGTGGAATAATAACGAGAAGAAAAAAAAATCCTCTGAGAAAACGGGCGATGGTGGAATATTATTTACGAACAAAGACATATTGAAGCATGCTAAGAAATTAAATTTTTTTTGCTTTGTCAATTTCTCCTTTTCAGCCACAACAGAGGTTGCTTTCTCCACTGATGCGTGTGAGTTTACGAGCCAGTGCGTTAGTTTTTTCTCTTTAAATAGAAGTTATGATATTTTCGCGTATTGGTTTTGTAATGAAAAGGTTTAGGAAGCAATACTGCATAAAAATCTGTC
>VICI01004579.1:0-10754 GCA_019593645.1 Akabosia matsudoensis
ACTTGCACGCCAAATTTGCACTGGTTTTTATCCTCTAAGTGGCCCCTCAAGTGAATTTTAAGATCACCTGATTTTTGTTTACATCAAAATGCATTATCGTCGGGAATGAATTCTTGTCACTCAGGACTTGCTCTGCGACTGCCAAATCAGTTAGTGCGTCAGTCAAAAAGTCATTCGTACCATTTGAGACTGCTGTTTTGGGAATGACTTCCATTTTTGGTCTTTTCTAAACGTGCCTACTGCCTCTGTACTCCGTACATGTGCGATGACGGAGTCGGCTTGGTTAAATAAAAAAAACATCGCTGCGAAAAACATGGAGAGTTTTTTGACTGAAGGTTTATTCGTTGAACAGCGTAGAAACCTTTTTCATTCGTTTGCGATAACAAATTCACTGTCAACCTTACTAGGAAAGAGCGGGGAGCCTAGATTGCACGAAATGGAAGGGAAAAGAGCAAAAAGAGATAAGGAAGATAGTACATTTTTCTTTCTTTCATGGCACTCATCATCATGCTCCATCAATCTATTTGAATCTGTACTTACAATTTGTGCTGCATCCATTCTTGCCATTTCGAGAAATCATCGTCATCAAAATAAAGTTGACAGTTGGATCCTGTTTGGGCTGAAACTGAAGATTTAGCATGTGTCGCAGTGAATAATTCAAGCTTGCTGCGAAGTTCATGAGAAACGGGTTGTGTATGAAATTGTGAAAATGTTTTTATGCGGGGATCCCATTTTCTCAGTTCATTTTATTACACTATTTAATGGGCTTTGTGGAGCTATTTTATTTCCGAGATGTGCGGTTGTATGGAAAAAGTGAAATTTACTTTGTGCCAAAATAAGAAATACCTAAACAGTCATGAAATTCAAATGAGCCAACAATGTTTAAAGTTTATTGCCATTTTCATTGTTTTGTGCCAAATAGATCACGCACGTTACTTTTATTCTCAGCCTATTGACAGTGGCCAAAGGGCATGAACCTCTGGAGGATTTGTTATGATTCTTCCCATAGTCAAGGCGAATATAAATGACGACAAACCAACGCCAGCTGCGAATGCTTCCCTAGCGGTGATATCATACCACGAGTATCTCACAGGTATGGAAAGAGTGACAAGGTTTACCCCCATTGAAGCGGCAGCAACCACGCCCCAATAGTCTTCAGCCAAGAAGCAAACGTAAAAGTGAGAGAGAAATGCGAGCGCCACTGCGAGAATAGTTGATTTGGCAATCATTACGTTCTTTTTTCTCATCCAAGCCACTAACGGAATTGCTGACAAGGCTGCATGTACCTGGACAAGCACAAGAACAGAAAATTACATTAGTATAACGAGTGAGCTGAGAGTAATCATCGAATCGAAAGAAAAGGTAAGGGTTGAAAATAAAAATATAAAAAAAAGTTTTTGGGCTGAGCATTGAAGAAGTAAAGAAATTAAGTGAATGTTGATGGCACTATTCATTTAGTCAGCAGAGGACAAGGAAAAGGCAGTAATTTGCGGAAATGGATGTCAAAAGTGACGAATAATACACTTCGTCCACCATCACTATCGCCCAGTCCTCAACTTATAGGAGAAAGTTTATTATAAGTAGCATGTCATCATGTCATTATTATTGTCAGTCAATCAAGAGAAAGAGAAAAGTTGGCGAGGAAGAAAATTAGAGGGAGAGAAAAGACGTGTTGTGGAATATTATTATCTTGAAAGAAAAATTACATGAGCGATTGGCGTTCGATGATAGGCAATCCATGTATGAGTGACAAGACACGGATAACCCACGACGATAGCAAGCCAGGCAAATAGATAATGATGTTGCATTGTCCAAAGGGTCTTTAAGTTTTGTTCTCCATAAATTTTGGCAAAGACTGTTGGAACATTGAAAAAAAGCGTAATCATTTAAATTCATTCCTTTTTCACTGTAGAAGACACGCCTTGTAATAAATCAAAATACGCAATAACATTTATTTAGGACCTGTAAATGCATTTTAAGAATTCTTACCCAAGCCAAGGAATCCCAGGAAGTTTGAAAGGAGACCAAGGGCAAACCAAAGGACATCATAGATATAAATAAACCAAGAGTAGTCCAAAGTCGATAAATAGCGTAAACCAAAACCACACATGACTATTGCATAAAGATGAAGAATTCCTAATAGGATCTTGTCACCCATGATGGACTAGTGAGGTGAATAAAGGTCAACTTTTAAATTTTGGAACGTTTTTTAGGAGGTAAAAAAAATTCAACAGAGTGTACACAAATTTTGGATATGGGAAAACAGCCGAAAGGGTATGGCTATGACGGTTATGAGGTTTTTCAACTTTCGTCAGCCACTTTCATATTGTAAGCCTTTGGCTAATATATCCATTAATGCTAATGTCCTCTTTCAATGTTTCCTCGGAAATTCCTGCGGTGAGTTGAATGGTTTCGAATCGATTGAGATGACCGCGGAAGGGCCTACTGCATATAACTTGTTACAACCCAGGTGCCTTTCTTTCCTAATGCAATGTAAATGGGTATACTAGTGTGAAGTGTTATTATGACTATTAATTCTGACGAGACTATCCATTATTCTGCATTCATCAAACATTGATTGATCACATTTACTTCCTTTTCTCTTATCCTCACTTGTCAATTCAGATGGGTGTAGCCACAGTAGCTGTTCAGTTTGGTTATGGAAATAATGGGGTATTCTACTCAATACCTATATAATGAAAATGTCTTGCAGCGTCTCATTTTTCTAGCAAATGGGGTTTTTAGTTTCAGCTAGATGAAAACTGTGCTCCTTTCCAGTCCGCACTCCTAGTATTGTACACAACTTGCATCCTTTTTTAGAACATCGAAGAAAAGTGAAATGAGTGACTGATGGGAAGAGTGAAGGACAATTGAAAAAGTTTACTCTAGGATCCCAAGTAAACAGCGAACACTCTACACGGTGCATGTGGAGGTAAATTTAAAACATGGCATTGCCTTTTTGGTTGGTGACACGGCCGCTATCTAATCAGCTCGGATTTCACGGACGAAACATGGTCCCTTGCAGAATCACTAGACGAGTTTCAAAAAACGTCAGCAATCGGGTGGGCTAAATGGATGGGATTCGTGGAACGATTCTTGCATGGATGGGAAACATGCATAAAAAGTTTGAAACTGTTGTGGTATCAGTATTATTCATTATTACCGATTGGAGAATAGAGCTCATCGCATTAGATATATGGTCATTATGATTAGTTTATAGAATTGTTTTTTAAATAGTTGTACTGCGCAATTGTGTATCCTACACAATACAACCCTCAGTAGTTCCTCGAACGATATTGTTATTGTAACTCTGAAAACCATAAATCCCGTGCTTAAGTTTTCTTAAAAATAGAAAGAGGGAAAGTGTTCCATGAGGAAACATGGCTGGCATGAATATTCATGAGATCTTTAAAAGTTTCTTAGAAAATCAACCTGTGTCTTTACCCTTCCAACTATAATGCAAAAAATACATCAGCGTAGTGTGGTACACATGCTGAGGCTCTGTTACACACGTATTTTTTATACTAAAGTCAGCGACGTCTTGCCAGCAAAAATATTATACTTTTTAGCGTATTTTTTCTTGTTTTATTCGCTTGCGCATCTAAACTTTCTTTTGACAGGCTGCTGGTTTTCTCCACAACCTGTCTTACTCTCTCCAGCATTCAATATACATATTTTCTCAAGCTTTTTTATAAAGCGAATAAAAAAGGACTGATTGAAGTACTTTTTTCCTTATTCTATCACAACTACCGGTGGCACTACTTCTCCGTCTGACTTTTGCGAGTGGTGAATGTGTGAGTGAATGAAAAGCGAAAGTCACCCAACTGGCAAGTGAAAGAATCAAGGAAAAAGGAAGGACTCGACGAAGATCAAGAAGCATAAACAGAGTTTTTCAAACTTTGTGAAGGAAAAAAGTAGAGGAATAAAAAAATCGAGAAGAAAGCGGAGTGAAAGCGACAAGTCCAAGTTTGTTTTCAAGAGGAATATTTTTTCGTCGTCTTTGCAAGATCTTTATACACATTTTTCTAATATGCTTTAGCACAAAATAGAGCGTTATAATACTTTACGTTTGTATAACTGTAGCCAGTTGAATTACTTTCCTTCGTCTTGGTATTCACTCACTAGAAATAAGGAGTTCCGTCATTCGCTTCCACTCATTTGTCACTATTCATCAAGCAGTCTATTGCAAAAATAACATGATAAAACTGCGTAGTAGTAACAGTATTGGCTCAAAAAATCTGGATATTTTCCCCTCAACTCATAGGTAAATAAACTTTTCCCAAGAAGTTGTCAAGTTGTCTACTTAGACTTATGAAGTTGGCCAATCAGAATGATAAGAATTTTTGTACAGTAAACTCTTGGTTAATATAGTATCAAGACATCTCACTTAGTATTGAAACAAAACGCTAGGAAGTTATTGTGTCGAATATCGACCAACTTTTTTTTCATGTGACGCCTTGTGTTCCTAGTTCCTGCTGGGATTGCGTTTTTTAGAAATGGCTGTTATGCCTTTTCTCATTATTGTCCATGTTTGCATATGTATATGAAACACAAAACACAACGGTTATTCCGAATTGTAGTCATATTTTGCCACAACAATAATCATTGTACGTGTGCAGGAATTTTTATGGATAATTTGCCGAAAAAAATCTGCCAAGTGAAATTAGGTACATGGAAGAATGCTCAAGTGAGCATATGCCTCTAGGCAAGCAAAAACCTCCAAGAAGTTATTTTTAAAGTATTCTTTTTTCTTATTCATGACCCATCTTTCGTATTTCAAGCACGTCTCCACACGTCAAATAACAAAGAATGTAATAAATACAGCATATTAGATGTCTGCGAAACTATGAAAGAAGCCTCTCTTAGTAGAAATGAAAATAATATTTGTTTGGATGGATCTAGAACAGGAATTCCACCCAGCGCAATTTTTTTTTTTGCATAAATAAAAAAAGGATTTACCTACTCTGTTTCCGATTGCTATGTTGAAACCAGACAATGTGCCTCCAGAAAGATGCTCTGATTTTTCGTAGTAAAAAAATGGTTGAACATGCATGATAACAACACAACGCAGTAGGCATTTTGAGTAGCTCTACTGTTTTTGCTTCAGACTGGAGGCTACCAAATTTGGTGATTTGGCATTGCTCTGTATAGTTTTTTGGATTCCAGATGTATCATGAATTCATTTTATTTAAAAGCATGTCCAAAGTACCCATTCCAGCGAGTTTACGTTAAACAAACACAGGAAATGAACTACTTGGCTCGAAACAGAATATGCTAACGGTAAAATGAAATAATATTTTTGACCTGTTTCAGCTAGCTGAAACCCAGTTTCATAGATGTACATGTACACATATTTGTTACTTTAAAAACAAGGCTGTAAACCTCCAACTCGAAATAACGCGTATTAATCCACTCAGGAAGTAAAAACGGTCGGAACCACTTCGTTTTCAATGTGGAACGGGAGAAAGGCTTTTTTATATGAATAATCCTCAATATATTTTGCAACCTATCATGAATTTCAAATCTAGATGAGTATGCCGCAAGTTAATCCAGTTCCCATCATCCATCAGTTTATTGGCTGGCTTCGCTCTTCTGGCATGTGAGAACTAGAGAAGGATGACTTTTTTGTCTTGTCAGTTTGTCAGCTATGTGATATTATGAAGTGCTCGTTTTTGCTCATACGGTTGACTACAAACCACTATGGATCAAGATTTTGCAGCTTTATACCGCATACGAGAACACAAAAGTAATCTAAACGTTCCTTCCTTGAATATGACAATTTCTCAGCCGACAAGAAGCGGAAGACGGGGTCTGCTGCTGTTGCCACCATCATATTCTTTCTTCCTGCCATGCCATCTCAGTTTTTTGTACTCTAAACCTCTATTATTATTCGTATCAGCGAAAAAACTGATGATGATGTGATCATCCTAACGGAAGTCACACATCCATACATAATACATTATATTTTCGGGTTATATTCCGAATCATCTCGGGTATCATTGCAGCGTAAGGTCTTTCTTTTCTTGTACTGGTATAGGCGATACAAGTATTAATAGCATTTTTCTTCTGTCATCCATGTGACTGTTGTCGTTTCAAGAAAATTGTACACAGCAGCGGCTTGCGTTAAAGGAGAGAAAAGAGCAAGAAAAATGACGACACCAAATAGAAAAAAAAACTATAAATAGGGGACTACTAAGTTTCTTATAAGTCCTAACTTTATAACGTACCACCACACCACTTCCAAGGAGAGAAAAAGAGGGATTTTCTTTCGAGATAAAATCGATTTTCTTCCTATTTTTTCTCTAACAGCAGTAACGGCTGCTGAAGCAACGACAGGATAAAAAAGGGTGTCCCTTTCATTGAAGATTATTTGTGTTGTGTGTATATATTTTTCATTGATGTTGCTATCGGTCTATAAGTGCTGGTTAAGGTCCTACTTGGTTTGTTTCATTTCCCGAATGGAATCGGAAAGATGAGAAGCATTGTTGTGCTAGGTTGATGGTATATATTATTTCCATTTCACTTTATTTCGTTATTTCTCCAGGCAGTGAACAAAAAGACTAGTGATATGACCATTCTCTCCTGCTCCTGACGATGCAGATTGCGGTAGTGTTGTATTTGGCATTTGGTTTTATTGGTTTGTATTGTATGTGCGGTTATGTCAGGTTTTTTCCTAGCCTTCTCGGTAGCTCATACCGACACAGCTTGTAGTAGTGATTGCGTTATATTATTGCATCATATTTGCTCGGTCGAATGAAACTAGACGCTATAATGTACACAATACTGTCAAAAAAGGTCGCAAAGTACTAAATGGACTATTCTGAAATGGATATGTGGTTGCTTGCACTAGTTTTTTTTGCGGATTCCCCATGACTTTTGCCGTTTCCTTTAGTTTTAGGTATATAGTAGTAAGTATCAAAGGATTACATCTAGTGACGTTCCCTTTGGTCGATGATATACTGGAAAGCGTAGTAGTCGGAGAGAATATGCACAGAAACATACACATGTTATCATTTTTTATGAACCCATAAGTTGTAGTGTGAGAGCTATATACGAGCACATTTCTACTTGATTACTCTGCTCTAATATTGGCTGTCATGTAGTCGAACTGATCGAGTATGATTCATTACTCATTTCATTATTTTTCTTGGTTTCCTTACAGATCGTAACTAACCCGTGACAGTTTTCCCCTAGAAGAGTATACTCGCAAAAAACATATCTTCGCTGATTGTCCCCCATTGACCCTACTAAATTTTCTTGTGATTGTATCTCTCTCCAGGATTATGTAAGTAGTAATATTCCACCAGAGAAAAAGTAACAAATCTCTTGTGCATTTTCCAGTCGAATAAATCTTTCCACTTTTCTCCCAGCACAGCAGAAAATGAAAATGAGAAACTGTTTTCTTTTAGACTTATTTTGCAAAGCAGCAGTCGAGGAGGAAAACATTCAATTAACAAACATGTGAAAATAACTTTTATATGCCAAGAGTCTCAAGACAAGGAAAAAGCTAATCTTTGGCATAATTTTCAATCTTAGCTTTGCAATATTTCAACCAAATAAAGCCACAAAACTATCGATTTTATATTGTTATAAAGGTAATATTGTCGAGAAGCTTAACAACATTCATATGGTATTAACTTCATGCTATATACTGTTAAGCTGATACTTCGGAAGTGTTTCTAGCTTCTCTGCGTACTCGTATTTTGCAGAATCTCTCTCATGAGGAAACATTCCTTTATGTAGAAACTCTTAATGACCGGTGAAAGCAATAAATTTGGTAGCTTTCCACTTTTCTCTTTCATTCTTTCTCTGCTTACGGTTTCCAACGGTTTATATGTTTGTAGACTAGATTCCTATAGCACTTGTTCAGTACGTACACACATTAAGCCGAGGGAAAGAAGTGCTCTGGGTTCTCCCTCTCGTTACCTTTATTACAAAATTCTTTCATTTCGGCCGCTTCCATGAGTGTCCAGCCTTTTCTTTAGCAATAAAAAAGCTCGCAAAGCTCTAGAAAGCTATACAACCGTCTCAATATTGTAAAGTTGTTGAAAAAATTCAACCAAAACGTTAAAATTTTTAGTTGACTCAGAGTTTTCTTTACCATTATAGGTCGAACGCATCATCTCCACGCTGTATACACTTATTGCAAACAGAGGCCCAGTGTTTCTATCCTAAAGTCCTCCAGTTCGTCAATTGCGATGTAACAGCTTCACTTGTTCGCCTCATGAGACTATTTTTTGTGATACCTTTACTGGCTTCCCAATAAGTATACCATGGGCGGAGAAAGAGGCTCCCTGCTCTAAATACTTATTTTACTCCGAGAGGCTTCGCAGTAATAAATAGGTAGTCAAAGTCAAGTCAGTCCGGATAGGAAAGGCAAGCAATAACAGTAATCGACTCGCTCCCTCCTCGTCTTATTATTGCAATCTTGGAATTACTCGAGGTGCTTCCCGAGCACGAGAGTCTATACACTTCAAATTGGCAATACCATTATTAGCAGCGGCAGAAGCAATAAAGAATATATGGTAGCAGTTAGTGCTACCAAAACAGACGGTTCATCCACTCATTGCCATTTTCCCCTTCTTCTTGTTCTCGTTTTAACTAAAATCCTCTCGACGCTCGTTGCCTATTCAGATCAGCATTCCACGCGTCTTCTACCAGAAGAGCTTTTACCTTGCTTGTACAATCAACCTAGTTATTGTTACAATGAGAAAGCGTAGCATTGACTTATTTAATGGTGATTGCGAAAAATTGTACGCTGCGTGTTATTTTGGGAAAATCCTATCGTACCGAAGAACATGTATTTTTATTTGTAATTAGGGCGAAAATGTTTTCTTTCTCCTTCTTAGATGTTAAATAGGTACTTAATTGCACGGATCGCTGAGAGTGAAAGTGCATTACGTTGTAAGCATTTTGTGGAATATTTTATTATTCTTCCACTAGAGTTAGTTAAAATTTTAATTTAGTAGTCACCCGCAAGCCTTCCCGATCACATTCGTGTCAGACAAAATTTTCTAAGCAAAATTATACTTTAACCAATTATGTCTAGACACGTCACTCTCAATTGCTCAGGGAAAAGTCGATAGTAAAGAAAAGGCACCAGAGACCTTCACTTTTTCAAGTCAAGGAATCCTTGTAATTAATGGAGTTAGCAAGCTCCTTCGATGAATGCATATATAGGGTCCTCAGAGAGGTTGAGTACTGAATTCTACACTACTGTAGTCAGGAATACACGGCGTACGTTTTGCATTAAGGTATTGGTTTACATCGTTGTAAGTATGTATTAGAATTGAGTGTAACGCTCCGCAAGTGTCAATATTAATAGCGTTAGTTCTGTAGGAAACATAGAAAGACAAGACAAGGGCATAACCAGTGATCCTGTCTGATCCATTTCGTGATCCATTCCATTTTCACTCCGAGAGTCTCCGTAGTGTCTACCATCTGCTTTTTCTCTTGAATTTTGCTGCAAAGTCAGCAAGTTCGTAGGCAGTTGGTTACAATTCGCATCGATTGGTCACCTTTTTTTTACTTAAAAAATACACATGTTTTTATACTCTTTTCCCAACCGTGGTGTAAGCATCTCTTTCTATTTCGAAAACAAAAACAGAATGTAAGCAACCATTGAGCACAAAAAGAAGGAGTACAGAAAGTTGTAAACGGATTCAAAGGAAAAGTGAAACTGAGTCTTTTTTTATTTCTTTCTAAAATACTTTTACTCCGTCAAAGGACAATGCATTGGGTGTATTGCTACCATTTTATGCACCTAAATTGCCGTCTAACCATTGTATTTTTGTATAGGTACGTTTTTCTTGTCGATTTTTACATTCCTTCAACAATCTCACAAAGTAGTACCTTCAACTTTTCTTTGTTGTACTTTCTTCAAGGCGGAAACTATATTTCCTCGATAGGGATAGTGAACTTTCCTTTAGGCTTTTCCCTTCATGTGTCTTCTCCACGTTCATTACTATCATGGTGTGCTATGTCAGAGCACTTATCTGTAGGACTGTGGAATCTGACTATAAATACTCTATAGACTCGGGAATAAAGTAATTCTAAACAAAAACCGACGAAATGTAGCTTCCATTTTTGGATACAATTGCAATAAAAGTAAAAAATCTCATGAAACGAAGAAACGTTATGCTCAAGGCTGAAAAAAGAGTGAAAGACTCAGCACAGCAAACGTCACGAGTCCGCCCTTCTTTTCCAAAGAGTTAATAGTAGTGCTTTCTTGTAGACTTGGGACAAGTTACATTCAACACTGCACTGGTGAACTTAATGTACTGTTTCAAGCTTCGGCTTTTTTTCGGATGTTCAAGAAGTAATGACATCAATGAGTTTGTCTGTCTGTCTGTCCACGTCTGGCATGTCTGTGCAATGCTCTTCGCTTTTTCATTTTCTTTTGCCTTCAGCTTCGTCATTTTAGCTACAGCTTTTATTCAAGCTATTGTCGATTTCGTCCTACATAGATATTGAATCATAGAAAGTAGAAAAACACTTTAATCGATTTTATTCGAATCGCATTGAGCTTGAAAGCTAAACTCTCAACTATAATGCAACGTCAATCGCCATATTGAACGTAATTTGCAACAGATATGTTTCAAACAGAGTAAATATGAAGTTGTTGAGATTTTGATATGTTACATATAAAAAAGGCAGCGTGGGCAGATCAAATCCTGGTGATATTTTCAGCAAAGCCTTCGAAGAAAGCAAAACTGCTTTTAAATCCACTATGACCTTCGAAAACCTTTGGAACG
>VICI01004580.1:0-10754 GCA_019593645.1 Akabosia matsudoensis
ATTTTTTAAATCTTGTTGAAGGAGTTTTATATGTACCAAATACACTATCCAATAACCTATTATTGGGGTTTCGAGGAGATGGTTTTGCGTTTTAAGGAAAACCAATTTCAAATATTATTTAACAAGGTTGCATAAAAAATGACATTTTCCTACTTAATGCTTTCTTTTTTTTGATGACCATCTAAATCAGTAATTTGTGCATAGAAGGAAACGGGAAATCGATAACCCATGCCAGATTGCCAACCAATTAGTTGAAAGTTTCACAGTCAGTCAGTCAGGGGCAGGATGGTCATTCATGATAAGCGTTTGCAGTCTTGTACGTATTCTGAGTACTTAACGAGCTGTTAGAGAATGTATAGAGGAACGCATAGCAAACTTTATGAACCTTTTAAAATCATGTTTTTGTACAAAACAATTTTTATATTTTCAATTATAGCAGCGATGTATCAATGGGCGCATGAACGAACGCTGTCAAATTTTACGGCACGTTAACTAGAATGCGAGAATTTTGCGGCGAACTATTGCAATCAAATAAACGTTCGTTCTGCTAGGAAGTGTAGTGAAGTATTTAGCTATACAGCACCCACTTCACAATTTTTTGAATGACTGGATCCTTCACGTTCTCCAGAGGGGTCCTTTGATTCCCTTTCAAAGTCAAGAGCCACACCTGGGCTACCGATAGAAGGATTTAGCAGTGCTGCTACGTTTCTAGTATTTTTGTGGTTTGAGGATGATCAACAAGCTTAGGCAGATACGTCATCTGAATGCTTCTGATATGATATGGTTTAATATTTTATACAAAATAGAAAAGCTTCGGATTTCCTTTGTCCAAACGAACGCTACAGTCGAGAAGCTCAATGCGATACAGTCATCCGATATGATTTGACTGACGGGGTAAGTACACTTCTTGGCTAAAGGCTCAATGACTTTTTCGTAACAAAAGAGGTGGTTATCAAAAGAAATCAATAGAAATCTATTTGATTGGCAGGCTGAAAACATTGTCGAAACTTTGAAGTGCCTATCACGTTAAAAATACTCCGGGTAAGGTGCATACTTTGTGAATCAACAGGAATCAATAAAGACTCATCCGGCACTTGGAAAGCTTTGATGCATCATAAAAATCCATCCTGAAGAAGCTACAAGTTGGCACGTATTTGATGTGCTTATTTATGTGCCACTTTTTTGAAAACATGTAACTTTTGCTTTAGTCAATGGATTTTGGTCATCTATCTTACCCTGATCCCAATGTTGACAACTATTTGCAATTGCAACGATGGAGCATGGTAAAGAAATGTATGTAGTAATATATGTATCCATTGAAGGTACTGAGAAGGTAGAAGGATTTTCTGGCATTGTAACTATATAAGCAAAAGGCGCATAATGTTTTTTGATAGATCTTTGTGATAAAGTCTGTTTGCAATTCATTGTCGAGTGAACATCTGTAAACGAAATATTTTAAGAATCTATCTTTCTCAGAGATTCTAGTGAATAACCTATTGACACTTGACTACATTCGTTGATACGCCTGCCTGCTATCTTTGAAATATTCTCTGTCCAAGCTATCAATTTTTAATAGACAGCCGCGAATTCGGAAGTGATTCCTGCAAAATAATAAGATTGACTTTTGAATACTGCGATTCGGTTTCGGTTGAATATTGGCGTTTTCGAAATGACAGATCCATCACACCTCACCACCAGATCAAATGGATGTTGTATCTGCCGACAAATCAGACATTTTGCCGGCTCAAAAACGCATTTTAAAGTGATGGGTCAACGGACAGAAGCTAATTTACAATGTGTGAAAGTGAAATGTGTTCGTTACGAGATTTGAATTTTTAATGATTTTTTCTCACCATTTCCTGAGTGAGGCTCTTTCACTTCAACAATCGCCATATTGAATAACATCGAGAAATAAAATGCACACGACTTTTACTCTGACGGGATAATGGATACTGCCAGGGAAAGATATAAAAATCCGTTTTAAAATGACATTACGCATTGTTTGTTTCATCATAACAGCCTCCTGCACACAGTCATCCTATTATCCTCAAGACATTTTCATTGTTGACTGCTTAACTGCTTTAGTATACAATCTGTTTAAGGTTTACTTCAGCTAACTTGGCCAGTTCTCCGCATTGTCTTCTTTTTATGGAGTTGTCAATCGCAATCGATTAAATTGTAGGAGGAAGTTCAATCTAATATCAGCCATTACGTAGGTAGCTTTTGATCTCATCTCCCCTTTATCTTCTTATTTTTTCTTGGGTAAAAGTCTTGTTGTACTACCCATTGTGATGCAGATTTCAGTAATGTTACTCAACATTAGTTCCTCAACGCATACGGGTAATTTGAAAATGATAAATGTCGGCAGTTACATAATCGACAGCGAGGTAAGCAAATTCATAGATAGAAAGATTATTAATAGATAACGATTGCACAAAGCGAATCTCTTTCTTACTCCAAAACATGGTGATTTCATTTTCTACAAGATTTCCGTATTACAAACACTTATGAAGATGCACTCACACCATACATCATCCAATCAGTTTCAAACTGACCGAATCCACTTTTCAATTAAACAAATTGCATTAAAATCTATCTACAGTGGCATAAACATTATAATACCCCTTTGTCGAACCCCAGCAAGCCGGTCACTTTCAAGTTTTGGTACTTAAGGATTTTGTTTTGTATCGATTCTCTCAAGTTGTTATTATCAAGTTTGTAGTAAAATAGCTTTATATGGAATTAAAACTAGTAAATCCTCTTTTTTGTACTTTCCCTGTGCTGCAAAGTATCTTTGAGTTGTTCATCAATGTGTCATTTGAAGAAATACTTTAAGCTGTCTTACTGAATATCGGTTTTCCATATGCTGTTGTAAGTGTCCTGCATTCATAATATAGGTATATCTCGAGTATGAAACGAAGGTATGAAAATAGTGACCAGAATATGACGCTGCGATCATGATGCCGGCACAATTGAAAACGACATTCAGAAGTTTGTTGTAAATTCGGCATGAAAAGAAAACCGTAAGAGGGGGAGGAGATCTCTTTCAATCTTCCTCAAGAGGAATTAAATTCCATTAAGAAGTTATAAATAATAAATAATTGTAGTTGTTGTCTTAATAAATATGAGGAGGAGGACTTATTATAAAATGATGATGCATTTTGTAGACACACATTCCTGAACCCGCTTTCATTCGTGTCGTTCAATAGACCACTTCACTTCCCCAAAAGAAACTTCACGTAGTCATCCGAGCGTACACTCAAAAGCCAGACACAAGCTGCTGTAGTAGTATTCAATAAAACCATTAGCTATTCATCAAGCAATATTGTCATTTCAAATGGAAACAGATAATATGTATAGAAAAGTAAAAACAATTATACCAGTTTTAGAAAACATTCCCATTCCAAACTGATTTAAAACGATTTCAAACGAGGCAGGAATTTTATGAGTCAATACTAATCTGCATCATATTCATCATCAAAAGATTTCTTTCAGGAGACATAAAAAGCAAAACGAAGTACTTAAACTAAAAAAAGCGAACAGGTAAAGCTAAGAAGCAGCACAACGCACAGAGCAAGTCTCACGTACTACAGTACAAAGGAAAACCGACAGACATGGATGAGCATCGAACACAACAATCGGATGAGTACGTATTATAGATAGTCGAAAAAAGCTTGTCTTAATGCGATTCTGACAGCATAACGATTATAATCAAAAGGAAGGAAGCAGCGATACAGCGAGAGACAAAGTTTATAGAAGCATGTATCATTGGATTGCAGAGAACTCGCTGGAACAAGCCGAGATGGTTGATGGGAATATGAAGTTAAATGTTATGTAATAACATAGTATAGAAAAATTTGTGAGCGTAAGTAAGTGTGAGCTTTAAAAGGCCGACTTTGACAGGTACAAAATATAAAATGTGTATGGGCATAATACAATAAAATGGTAATCATGATGTAAAAAAGATGATGGTAAAAATGCACAAGATATTAAATATGACGAGATAGAGATGGATAATATGCCTGTGGACAGCGCGTACTCACTTTCAGCAAGAACGGTGTGTAGCAGCGGATGCCTGGGAATAGAAGGATTTACGACGAGTTACTATCGCTGAAAAAAAATATAACCACAGTTGAAGAAAGATGAAAAGGATTGAGGTATTTTAGTGCGTAACAACGATTCAATAATGAAGATGAAAACTGTTACGGCGGCAGAGCGATGATGACGATGGTGATGGAAAGCTTGACGACTTTGTATGATGAATCATTGGATGGAAAGGTTGAGTTATTTCATGTCGTTGAAGGTGCATTAATCACACTCACTTTTCTTTAAACGATGCATATATTTTTGAAATGTTGGAGCTCCTATTATCTATTATATTCATTGTAATCAAAATCGTGGCAAAGGGAATCAGAAATCAGAACTACTGGTCTACTTGGTTTGCTTTCCTTGAAGCTGTCATCTAGTTGACATTTCGTGGTGACCACCCTTTCCATTCAGTGACGTAATTTTTCTTATTTTTTGTGTCTCGTCATCGAAAAGACAAAAAATACGTTTTTGGTGGGCTGCACAGCTTTTATTCTAGAATAAAACGGCCAAGAAGTATCAAGGAGACACGCTTTTATTCCTAAAATTCCTTAGTGTCATATGAATATTCAAAATTTAAACGAACATGGCTACTATCAAAAGAAAATTATTAGCTTCATTAACTGCCTATTCACGACATTCTTATGTTTTAAACTCTTTCCAGAGCGCCTTTTGATAAACAGCCTTTTTTTGCATTCAACGGAACTGGTCAGCTTCCTGGAAAATTTTGATATTGTGTTTTGCACAAGAATTTAGCTGAATTCCAAGATATACGGTAGGAGAGTCTTCATTTTCTATTTGAAAAAAACTCTCTCACATTTCAAAGTCAAAACCACAGATGACTCCGTCTGTGGCTGTTCTCTGCCTATTTGGACTCTCATATGCGAATGTTCATATGGTAAACGCTGGGATTTTTGACAGACAGAGTTCAAGAAGCAAAGTCACATAGCTGAGGAAAAGTCAAAGGCTTACGAAGAAAGTGAACAATACCGCTGTCAGCCAGGCTAACAATTTGAGAAGGACACTTGAATAGCAACAATGAGTGGACCACATGAACATCAAGCCGCAAACAAACTACACATGCCGAAGATGACTATGAGCTTCTTTTCTAACAAATTCTTAGCTTTTTTGCGGATGAATAGTACGCATAACAAACAGCTTTGAAAAATCTCGCATGCTCGAGTACAACTTCAAGAGTAGCCGCCTGTGTTTCTCAACTAAGTCGGTCTCTCTCAAACCCTTTTACTTTATCCGATTATACTTCTAATTCAATTCCATATGCCATAGTCAGAAAAATCTGTAGATCCGTTTTGGATTTGCATTCATCCCTTTTGTTTGTCATACAAGACCAAGTTATGGTACGTAAACAGGCAAAGTCAAAATTTGCATTGTTTGGAAAAAAGATCCGAACATCAAAAAGAGTGGAAAAGTCAGTGTTTTTGTATCGAAATCGTGGAAAATTAATGCGATTGTCGAAGCTGAATAAACATTGTTACAAATAATTTTGTGGACTTATTGTTAGTGAAAACTGACATTCGGTTTAGCCTGCTTAACATCTAAGTACCAAATCAAGAGTACATTCGAAAGCGGAGCAGACGGAAGAAAGGGGTGAAAAATTCTATATTTTACGAGTAACATCCATCACCCCTTCATAATTCATATTTTTGGTGCATTTTAGTAAACAAGTTTCCCGTTGTATTTGTTCATCGAGGAATGCCAACTGATTAAAATGATTCGAAGCGTTTTTATAATTTTTGTCTTGCTGCAGACATCATCAACCCTTTTGGAGTTGTCATACAAATTTGCTATGCGTGGGACAAGCGTGCCTGTTACGGACATTTGGTCTTACAACTTCATTCTCTTTTTTAGCTTTAATAATTCTTCTTTTTTCTTCATTGATATTATTAATTTCATATTTAATAGTTAGCCTCAAAAACCCTATAATATCTAAATGTTGGCTGATTTACAATCAGTGAGGCTGAACGGGCAAGTTGAGTGCACGCAGTTTCATACAAAAACCTGAGTTAAGTCAACCGCAGACGACACCCAAACAAGCTCACCCGGCCACACAGAATATTTCTCGATAGAAAATGTGCCAGACGCAGTGGTAAAGTGAATGCGGCAGGAGTAAAAACGATAATAAGACAACTCTCGTTAATATCATTATTAATATTAATACGATGTGTGGTTGTATTCATTTCTTGCATCTTCTGCTGATCGACAGGAATGATAATCCGTAGACTTGACATGAATGACACGAAGACAGAGGAGTATAATATGGAAATGTGCAGTTTTTTGGACATCTACACATGTGTATTACGATTCGTAGTACACGTACATGTGGTTGTAATGTAACGAAGTCAAATGAACTCGTAGCTTTTTCTATTGTGCGCACTATTGCCTGAAGTGTTCCGCAAAATACAACAGAATTAAAGGATTTTCCTTGCTTCCCGGCAAACATAAATGAAACTATTTATTCACTAATGTAAGTCTCAATAAATGTCATTTCAATAAGTAGAAAACTGGATTTTTCCCTGGGTTTGAATAGATAACTACAAAAGTGTGCAAGAATCTATTCTTATTCATTCTAATGCCGCTTTTCTGGATTTATGAGGAGCGAATATAAAAAGATAAATTCTTAACACAAGTTGCTGTCGTGAATTCACAGTCTTTATTCATTGGATGAATAAAAACTTCAGAATTGCCTGGTGCTCAAGCCTTCTACTGGTAGGTACTATACTCATTCAGATCAAACCAGTCACTTATCAATGATGTGCATTATGAGCTACCAGCTCACCTGCTCCTAAACAAAACTGGCTACGTGAACTTCAAGGTGTTCTTCCATTCTTAGCACAAGGTGATAATTGCCATTTATTATCATTTTGTATAAACCTAAAGGAAGAAAAATCAAGTTGAGAAGTCAGATTAAAAACTGTGGCAGCAGTGGTTGGTTATGAACCATCTCCGTCTTGACATTTCCTGGTGGTCTTCTGTCATGTCGTCCTCTTCAATTACTAACAAGTGGGCTTTCGGAAAGTACTTTTTTGCACTCGCATGTCGTAACGAAACAATACCTTGAGGCCACAAGTACACCACACATCACCGTTATCCTAGCGGTGTTGGTTACATTGCAGTACTATAATACGTTTCTATCTTTGCTTTCTAATTAAACCACTTAACCTCAAACTAATCGTATTAAAACTGTGATTAGTATGCGGATTTCTTGTTGACTTTTCAAGAGCAAAATTTAAAATCGTTCCCAGATGCCAGGTTGGTACTATTATGCGGCTGCTTGTGAGCTTTTAACCGGATGCTTTAAAACCAGCCCTACTGGCCCTACTTAGGTTTTCTTGTTGACCAATTGGCAAAAGGCGAATTCTGGTAGTAAGTATGAGAAAGAATATACAAGAAAGCGTGATTGCTAATGGTAAGCTTCCTTGCAGCGCTTGTGATTAAGATAGTCAACTTTAGTCTTGAGTTACATTTGCTATTACCTGTTGTTATCTTCTGCTTTAAAGCCAAAAGAAGCAACAATTTAATTTGCAATCAAAACGTAATCCCGTGAAGTGAGCAATTCTTTTAGTCTTCCAAGGTGGTCTCTTTCACTTAAAAAAAAAGTCTATCATGAACTGAAAATTATGGGATGTGACACGACTCCTGACTCTTTGTGGTTCAAAATAATGTGTAGGTTTAGCAGCTAAATATCATAATACCTCTCATAAGCTTTAAAAATTACTTTTCACAACACACAAGTAAGCAACTCTTTTTCCGTGAGAGATTACTAGCTACGTGATGGCAAACCACTAGAATGTTCGCTGTCAAGAGTAGTAATTAAATCAGTTATAAATTTTTATGGCTTTATATCATTTTTGCCATTTGACGGGTGGCCAAAACTACTATTCAAACAATACTAAATGGCAAGCTGCAAAACTACAATATGAGACTATAAATAACGGGTGATTAACTATTAAACTGGGCAGAGGAGGCAAATCATATCTCAGATGTACCAATTATCGCGTGATTTAACGTTTTCCTCCACATAATATCCTTCATCGTTAATCTTAGCCATCACTATTTTTTATCAAAATAATCCAATTGTTAACCTGAAAATTACCTCCAACATGGATTTGATTTCTCATTATGACTACTCGTTTGCAAATTTCATCTTGTAAAAATTGCACTTAATAACAACTTAATAAATGATTACGCCGTACTAATCAGTGCTCCTATCTACAATCTACATTTTAATATGAAGTTCTTTTCGTCTAGTAATTACATTTGCCGTTGAAAACTACACGATGTATTACCAACCTATGTAGAACAAGTCATGTATTATTTGCGAAAGAGGCACATTCATAATGATAATTATCTTGCCAACGCTGCAACGGAACTAGACAAGTTGATCAAAATTTTCCGGTAAGAATTTGTTAAACATAGAATATGCTTTCTCACGGAAAGTAGATATTTTAATTCGCATTTTTAAAATGAACATCAAGAAAACATAGCATATCTGAAGAAAATGCCCAGAAGCTACTTAAGCAAACAAATGACAGTAGCCTCACATCGAACGGAAAGCAAATGAAGACATTAATTGGTTTTTGAAAAGCATATCGAGTAATGCAAGATTTCTTATCAAGTACAATTACATAAGTTAAGGATGTGCAGACGTGAAGTATGTGAAGAAAATTAATAACAACACAACCTAACAAAAAGGAAAGTAGATTCAAGCGAGCAATTCTTTCGCGGACAGAGGGACATGATTTGCCGCGTCGAGTAGCTGAGTTTTTGACTTTTTGAAGCATAATTCATTTCCCACATTTGTATACGAAAACTACCCATTTATATGCAGCGTTGTAACATTTTTTACAAACAAAAAGAATATACTGCATCAGAAGTGATCTTGATGTTAAGTCAAAAGCCAACAAAATCAGCAGCACGTATTTGCCTGAAGCAGGTAAAAAGGTTAATGTGGACTAAATCAAGTGAACCGACAAAAGTTCTTTGTCACTTTGTCCAATTTTTAACGTCTCGGAAAGCGTTTTTACGTCTTTTCATTACAAGAAACGTATCTACCTACTTGGTATTTGTTGGATTCTTTGAGAATTATCATTTGATGTTTTTCATCGCATCAAAAAGTATGCACAAGACATTTCTAACCTCGTCAACAGTTGCAGAAGACAAATAATGCTGATATATAAAATAGACATTAAAAATCGAAAGACCGGTATCATACAAGTTTTTTGCGTGCCCACATTTAAACAAGAATCTCTCTGTGGCAAATATATATGCATTTCACCTACGAAGTTTATCGAACAAACCCGTATCGCTTGATAACATGATACCATGCAAATTTGCTTTTTGAGAGATTTAATGCTGGTACTGGTAATACAAAATGGTAATTTTTCGAAAACTCTGCAACAAACCATGTTGCAATATTTATTTTTGCAGGGATTTTTTTATTTGAAAAATTTATGAGCTACTTGTGCTGAAGGACAAAAAGGTGAGTGAACATGATGACGTATCCAACTCCCTATTACTCGCCTGAGTACAAGTGTGCAATGTCTTCGACGCAGTCTTTTTTGGTGTTAAATCAAAAATTATACTTTGTTAAATTTGCAAACAGCATTTTCACGTTTTCACATGAGCTACTGTTTTTGATCGGACTATTATTCTACAAAAAAAAAAGATTTAAATATTACTTGAAGATTTAAATAGGTGAGATATTACTTGAAGGAAAGAAAAACAAACATTTTGAAGAAGTTTATGGTTATTCATGCTTGATTAAATTAGTAAGTTTTCATCTTACTTTCAAGAGAAAGCTGCAGAAGTATTTAGCATATTCCTTAGCGAATAATCAAGTCTAAACAGCAAAAGCGTCAATGAAAAGCATCACTAATTTAGTAAGCGCTTGCACGAGTGTTAGTTGATAAAAACAGGATTTTTTTACTTACAAGCATTCATGAAGACTCGTCCGTATCAAACAATAATAATCAGTCAGGAGTGAGCATTATGTCGTCATCATTTATTTGAATATTCTACTTTTCAGATGACAAATCAGCAAAAGCCCTGTACTAACCACTACAGATGACCATTAACCACATTCTTGTTCTGATACATCATCTTACAAAAAACAAAGATAGTCGGAGCATTAAATCTTGGATTTATTATATTTTTAGTAAAGAAAAGAAAGGGAATGGCAGTATGACACACTCAAAATCTCTCTTTGTGTATCTCACGCTACAGTGAGAAAAGAGATTCTGACAAGTGGACAAAAAGAAGCGGACAAATAATTTTCATGGAGTTTTCTGTTGGGTTTTTTGGCTGGTGAGATAGCTTAGATTGTGGAGTGGTGGACAACTGGACAGTTCACGCTTCTCCTTTTCTTTTTATCTTTAATCCTTTTATCCACAGCGTTCCACGTATAATGACCATAATGACAACAAGCAAAAATAATAATAGCGACAATAAAAGCGTATAATACGTAGTTATCAACTTTTATACTTTTCCCACATTTAGCATAATGTAATGCTTATAATGTTCAAGTTTCGTACCTCCTAAGAAGAGGTAGAGAAAACAAATCATTCGGCTGTTTTTGGAATTAGGGAGGCAACCAGTTGACCACTATTTCGACTGGTATTTTTATGTGTAAACTGAAAAACAAAGCAAAA
>VICI01004581.1:0-10754 GCA_019593645.1 Akabosia matsudoensis
GTTACCTGTTTGTTCAGCTTATCAGGATCCCCTAAAAATTCCCCAACAATAGTCTTATCCAAACGGTCATCAGTATGGAAGAAATATGCAATTTCGTCGGGCGTTTCTCCAAGCAGTTTTCTTTCGTTTAAAAAAGCAATTCCTCTCTTAGGTTTCCGGTTGAATCTAAATTTAAAAACCCCTTAGACACGCTGATATATCATGACCAATACAATCTCTCCACATTCTCACTCACAGTTCAATTCCATGCTCCCAAATGTCTTTTTTCTGTTTAATTTGTTCAAACTGATCGGGATTGTACTCAGACTCCATCTTTTTTGTGTCTTGCTCCTCCTCATTACTCGCTGAATTTCTTTCAGAACCTTTAACGACAACAAAAGAACTCTGCTGATCCTCTCCATTCCACATTGGACTCACAAAGTCAGTTTCCAGCGTCGGCGTCTTTTTACCTAAATTCGATTGACTGTTTGTGCTGACGTACAATGACTGACTCCACTCAACCATGCACTGGAGAATCGCGACAAGGCCTTCGATTCCCTTCACCCTCATCGCTTTCTCTTGCACTGCGTTGCTCCCAACCAAGTCAATACCCTGGCGGCCCTGCGCTATTTTACTCAAGTCATTGACCAGACGCTCGAAAATATTCGCTGCTGACAAGTCACAGTCATAGTTCACGTACAGATCTACTATGCACTGTGCATCCCCACAAATCCTCGTCAGCGCTTGAACCGCCAACCACTTATGCTCAAAAGAAGATCCAGGAGCCTCAACCAAAGGAAGAAGAATTTCCTTGAAAAATACCTGCACAAAGAAATACGCACAAAAGTTTTTATTAGTCACCAGACAGAAGATTTTGTGCACGAAAAGCTTACGACTTTTCATACAATGCGTACCTCAATTTGCATCTTTAAATGTGTCTTGAAGTTTGCCAGAAGTGCCAAAAATATAGCCAAAGCTAATTGAAAGACCTCTGGGACGGAGGAAACTCCATTTTTGGATAAAGCCACACACAAATACTGTCTGATCGCTGTTATAAAAACCGGATTGGATTTAAACACGTCCCCTGCATTCTGCACAATGGACAGCAAAAGCTGTAACGACAGGATTTTAGACCGCAGCTCGTGAGATCTGTTAAAAATTGAGTACAAAAAATCTGTATTGAAGACAAGGTTCAACTGTTATCGAAAAATATGGTCATTTGCTCGACTTACTTTGGATCCGGAATACCCTCTGGTAATGGTTTCATGGATAGTTTACACAAAGCTCGAAAAACAAGAAACGCATCCTTTTGAAGAATATGTACGAAATGAGCTGAGGCACTGTCATTATCTGCGGACGCGTCCATACTTTCCTACAAAATATATTAGTTCAAAGGTTAGCTGGAGGTTGCTAACTATTGTTTTCACAAAGCCAAACAGATACTGGTTTGGAAGAAGGAAACTTTGTGTATGAAACCAAATGGTAATAATAACCTACTAAAATCAAAATCAGTAAAAACCGCTAGTAACAAGTGCGGATCGAGCGATCGCATGCATATATATAAAATTAAGTGTGGAGTGCGGAGTGCAATAAATCAAAATTTATTCACCTTTACATCCATCATTATTCGCAAATACTGGGTTGCCAAAAAAGATTAAAATGAAATAGTTACAAGTTAATATATTTGTCATTAAGAGACCTTACTTTGAATATTAGAGCCCCATGTATTATTCTAAATTCAAAAATGCTACTAGCACTGTATGCCCAACATTCTTTTTTCACTAATTACAAATCAGTTACTGTTTACCTGCGAAGGCACTCTGGTCATTGTGGGAGTTGTTGGTGAGGACACGTGGTTATTCAGGACAGTAGAATCTTCAGAAATTGCAGATGGTGTTGGTGACTCAGCTTTAATAGGTTGATGAGAAGATTCGTCTACAAAAAAATATTTTATTTACTTATTTGGTCCGTTACTAAAGAAAATCTTATGCTTTCGCAGATTGATACCACAACTCACCCATTTTCTCTAGTAAATCTTCCAAGAGATTGTTTGCAATTTCATGTGGCGACGGTTCCTGAATTTGCACGGTTGGAGTTGGACTCTGCGGCTTTTCTGGACTTTCACCATTAACACTTTGGTCAACTATTTCAACATTAGCACTATCATTTTCTTTGGATGGACTATCACTTTCAGAGCCAGATGCACCATTAACCATCGCTGGCTCATCTGAGTTAACCTCTTCTTCGTCATTTTTATCAGGTTTCTCTTTCGCTGTTTCTTCAGTTTTATCTTGGGACTCCTCTTTGATTTCAGTATTGTTATTACAGCTATCCAAATCACCATCGTTGTCGGACTCTTTCACCTCTGCATCTCCATTGGATTCGGGTTTCTCTGACGCCTTCTCTAAATCTTCAGAGACAACTGTCACAACGCCTTCTTTCTCCTCGCTTTGATTTTCCTTCTTTTCAGGGCGTGATTCCCCGTTTTTGGACACAGGGGCTGCTTCACCCTCTGGCTCTTTTTCAGACAGTTCTCCAGCACCATTACACTCTTCCGTATTACTTGATTCTTTAACTGAGGCGGATGCACTACCTACACTAGTATCACTAATTGAATGTCGACTAAGGGCATGTTGATTTTCCATACGCGAGAAAATCACATTTAGCATTTGTGTCAGTGTAGCTCGCGCAGTTGTCTGATTGATTAAGTTTTTACTTGCTAAATAAATGTTGTAGCATGTCCTCACTGTTAAAAGCACTGTGCCTTCATGAATTTCTACATGTTGCGAGGTCACAACTGTAAGTAGCGCCTGCAAAAATGAATACAAAACATAACAATTAGCAAATATGTCTTCATATTGATCGACGAACGCTTCTATCAATCAGTTCACCTTGATAATTTGAAGTTGCACCCCTTCGTCTGTGGTTGGTCCAATAAAACAGCCACATATTGTTTCTACTATTCTGTCGATGAGTTTCCTATTTGGTGTTGTAGAGTCAGCACAATTTCCAGTTAGATGTCCATAGGCAATTAGTTTCTGTACAAAATTAACACAGTTCATACATGCGCCTTCCCCTTTCCGTTTTGTAAAATTTTGTCTAATCAAACCTGTAAACAATCCAGTGATGTGACCACGATCCTGGGAGTTTTACTTTGACACGCAAGTTCAAAAGGGACAAAGTATTTCTCCGAATCGATGGGTATGGACGTGTCCGATTTTGGAAGTGGTAGGGCTGCTGAGCTGCCATCATTTCCAACTGGTTGATCAGCCGTCGGGGATGTTGCCTGAATCGCGTTAAGGGCTGACTTTACATCCTCTGAAGGAGCAAATCATTGATTAACACTAAAATAACGATTCAAATATCCCTAACTCAATAAGTTTGTAAAATTTACCTAAGGCAGCCTCGCACGCCCGTTTGAGTTGCGCATGATGTGATCGCTTGATCTCCCGATCACTAAGGATTTTCTCCAACGCTCTTATAATAAACATTTCCTTAGTTGATAACACTCCGCTGACCATTTTCCTCTTCACCAATGATTCCTCTCAAACGATGGATTATCTTTGTTCAAACGATAAGATGCCATGACCACCACCATCAACTTATCCCTTGCCTTATCCTCTTACATTTAGAACACGGATTTTTTTCATACAAATTTCACCAAAAAAACTTGTTTTCCACAAAATTATCCTCCTGCAAAAACACAAATCAATGTCAAATTTAAATTTCCTCCCATAACAACATTTAAAAACATCCACAGAAGCACACCGTCTCTCTCTCATATCCATACATCCACTCACCACTGCACCACATGACTCGCCTCAACTTAATTAAACATTTACATACTAACATCTTTATCTTACCTTTTATTTTATTCAGTTCACTTATAGGCACATCCTTTCTATCTTCTCTATTTATCCTCCAAAGAAAATCTCTTCTTGTTTTTTCTCTATTAAATTATTAACCAGATTTAAGTCACATTCTGTTTTCTTCTTCCAAACATCCCACTTGCACTTGTACTCCTCCTGCTGGTATTTTGCACACCAAAAAAAAATCTGATTAACTTAATGTTTACGTAGCACACAACAGCTTCTCCGTCTCCTGCCGTCGTCGCATATTAAATGTGTTGCAGAATAGAATTTTCTACGGAAGATGATGTGGCTTTACAAACCTTTGAAAAAAAGGGAATCAGTTGAATGTTGTTGAATCAGCAGCAGCTTAATACCTTTTTGCTTTTAGGTAATTCATTTTCTCTTACGTAGTACACTCATTTTTTTAGTGCAGGAGCAGCAGTACTCAACAAGCCAGACATGAGTTCCCTTTTAATAATGTTTTCATTTGCACCATATCCCAAAAGAGTGAAATAGGATTAGGTGGTGAACAGCAAAGAAAAGAACACCAGCGTACGTATTACATGCAGGTAAAAGTGTACGGACGGTCTTCTTTTTTTCACGTACGTACACAACAGTATTGAAAGAGTCAGTAAATTTTCATTGAAGTTTTTTTTTCTATACAAGTGCCAGGTGTGACTTGGCAAGTGTGTTGATGTTTGCTAGTAGATGTGTGAGGTTATGAAGATAAATGAGGCTCAAATAGAAAGACGCAAAAAAAGTGATTGGTTTCATGACGACAAATAATGTCAATGGCATAATTAACATTCTGCATGGTATGATGTAATAGGAATCATTTTATGGGGCTTGAACGCATGAAATATAAAAATGACGATAAATAGGCGATAGTGGATAGCAGAAGCATAATGATATTGATACATTTCTAGATGGAAAGTGGGGCATTGTAAGAAAAATTGGCTTGCGAAAATTTAGTATGGAATGCGGTGAAATTTTTTTAATGAAGGTTTATTATCGGAACAGAAGTTTCAAAAGTAAGCATTTCTTATAGAAATGAAGTTTAATTACAAATGTCCGTATTTATTGCTCATGTAAGAGAGTAGTAGAATTTTATGGAATTTGTTTTTTATGAAGTTGGATGCATAAATGGATACATTATTTTGCCATGCCGTGGTATATTGATACTTAAGTATGTGTAGGAGTAAGCCTACGTAAGTCAATCTGCTTTCTTCGAGTACATTAAATGGAAGCAGATGGAAGCAAGTTTGTTTTATCCAGGGAATTGCCAATCTGGTCGGACTTTTGACTTTGATTGGTGTACGCTGCTGCTGGAAGAGTTGATGTATTTTGTTGACATGCTGGATGATGTGATGGCTTTGGATTGTCTATATACTCCACACTATGCACACGATGGCCATGAAAAAAAGCAAGCTCTTTGAGAATGGATATTAGAAACACTTGACACATCTTGCCTGTGGATTATTGCCTTGCGTGGAAATTAAGTGTGAACAGCTTATAATAAATTGACCCTGGAAAACATAAAGAAAAGTTGCTTGTTTTTTTTGTTAGCGTAGAAAATGTTAAGACAAGGTTTAAAAGGGCTAGGGAAGACTGTGTCAGGCGTCCAATTTAATGCTGTGAGAACTATGGCAGGAAAAAGTCCGAGAGATTTGACAGGCCGAATACTAGGAAAATTGCCATTGAAACAAGAAAAATCTACCGCAGTAAACAATCAAAAAACATTTTTTTCCGTCACAGTCTTTATATTTTTTCAACGAATGGACGCTTTCTCCATTTATAATAATTTTAGCTTCATGGGTAGCGCACTTTTGGATTTTTTATGTATTCTGACGTTTGACAGGTTATTTTTCAAAGGATTAAACTTTAATTTTGTTTCATTGCAGGATTGGCTTTTCGATTGCGAAGAGGTTAGCCGAAGATGGTGCCAAAGTAATGATAAGCAGTAGGAAAGAAAAGAATGTTGTGAAGGCTTTGGAGTCGCTCCATGGCAGCGGTCTCTCTAAGGATCAAGTTAAAGGACAAGTATGCCATGTTGGAAGTCAAGCTGACAGGACGAAGTTGATTGAAGCGACTGTGAGCAATTTTGGAGGAATTGATATTCTCGTCTCGAATGCTGCTACAAATCCCCACTTTGGACAAATTGTTGACGTGAGTGAAAAGAATAAAGCAAAAGTCGCCTTTTCCTTTACCTGATGTCATGGACAAGGATAAAATAAAAGTATTTTGAAGGGTATTTCCGGTTTTCCATAGTGCTCAGAAGAACAATGGGATAAAATATTTGAAATTAACGTGAAAGCAGCGTTTTTACTGACCAAAGAGGTTGTTCCTCATTTGGAGAAGCGGAAAGGTAGCAACGTAGTCTATGTGTCTTCAATTGCTGGGTTCCAACCGTTTGCTGTAAGGGCTTATGGCTTTCGCCTTTCCGATAGTAATTTAGGATTTTTAATACTTGTTAACAAATTGTTTTTTCATCTGAACTGTAGGTCCTTGGTCCATATTCTGTGAGTAAAACGGCCCTTCTGGGGCTTACCAAAGTCATGGCACAAGAGCATAGGTCGACAAAAAATTAGAGTCAACTGTGTTGCCCCTGGTGTCATCCGTACACGGTTTAGCGATGCGGTAAGGTTACTTCATTCTCAATGATAACACCCATGTTATCATTGTTATCATGTTCCATCCTCAATTACCTAAGTTTGTACATTATACAGCTAACAACCAATCAGGATATTCATGAGAAAATGCTGGAAATGGTTCCGCTTGGAAGAGTCGGAGAAGTTGAAGAGATTTCCGGTCTTGTTTCATTTTTAGTCAGTGATGATGCCTCTTATTGTACAGGCGAAACATACGTTGCTGCTGGTAAGGGCTTTTTTAACATTTACCCTGGCTCACATTCGAATTCTACATACATTAGAAGAGTTTGAAAAGCCTTATTCCATGTCTCACATATTTTACGTTATGACCATATAAACTTATCTTGCAGGTGGACAACCCTCAAGGCTTTAAGAAAGTCCTATTTATGTCACAAAGCGCCTTATGACACAATAACCAATGATAAATGTGATACAAATTTAAATATGAATGAAGTGAAATAAAAGTTTGTTTATTCATCTTTACGGGTGAAAATTAAAACATGCGGTGAAGTCAATTATCCTACCATTGTCCGCTTTCTTCCTCGCAAACGAATCTCTTCCAGTTTCCTATACACTTCCTGGCCCCCGTTAACATACAACTTTTTATAGCTATCCAGGATCAATTCGAAAAACCAAGGGATTGTTGAAAATGTACTGTTCAATGCACGTTCCAAAACGTACAAGTCCACGCCCTTGTCTTCTGCCGAATTGTCAAGGTGACTTAATCCGAAATCAATCAAAACTAGTTTACTCTTGGTAACTCCATTGGAATTGGTGCTGTCTGAGTAAGATTCTTCCACAAGAATGTTTGATGTTGTCAAGTCCCCATGGATTATTCCAGCTTTGTGCATTTTCCCAACTGTAACACCAATTTCCTCGGCAAGCCTTTCCAATTCGGGACTTTTTGCATCTGACCCAGGACAACTCTAGATTTATAGACAAACAAGTTCTATTTTATAACAGAAACAATAAAGTACATGGCTAATTATTATTCGTTACGTATGACATACCTTCAGCAACTTTCCAATATGGATATTCACAGTTTCAACGTTCTCAAGGTATTCCATGTGAACTGCATTCGCCTTGGAGTCCACAAAGTATACCGTTGGTGCCCGTATGCCTGGAAACGGCAACAACGGATTTCATCAGAAAACATGACCTTATTCCTTCGAACTGTCAGTATACAAATTTCAGCCATTTACTACACTTACCGATTTGTTTACATCTAAGAATTCCTTTCAGCTCGGCCTTCATCCTCTCTTTGGTCAGTACTTTCGTGTAAATCAGGATGTCGATACTTTTTTACAAACCTTTCTTTAACAACTGTCACCTTCCCAAGATAACTGCCCTTATATAACCTAGCTTCAGCACCTTGCTTCATAATCTCACCAACAGAAATTACAAGCGGACACATTTCCTCTGAGTTAGTACTCATTTTAAATAACCATAAATACTACTGACTATGATTTAATTACATCAAAAAGCTAGGAATGTGTTTGTTTGCATGAAAATGTGTTTTCACTTGATCTAATGAAAACACATTTGTCGGATCGTGGTCCCGCTTCATGTTTGCGACAAAGTGGGGAAGAGTGAAGACTTTCTTGGTTGCATTGTAGCATGGCTTGGTTAAAAAATCGTTTCATTTCATTTAATTTTTCCAATTTCCTGTGCATATTATATTTTTCAAAAATTTCTGTTTTATTAGCACCATTCGACTTTTCATGTTCACAGGATTGTTTTAAAATCTATATGCCTCTCCTTTCTCTTCACTTTTTATTTACTCAGCTTCAGAACTTTCACTGGATCCTTTTTTCGCCTTGGCCGGTTTGCTTTTCTTCCGCTTCCTTCGCTTCAACTTAGTCGCCTTTACTTTACCTCCAAGTCCAGGTTTCCCTGCTGATGTCTTTGAGTTTTTGTTCCCATTCGGCCCATTCTTGACCTTTGATCCCCGTCGACTTCGACCACCCCCAGCCAGAGCTTGTTCTTCCGCCTCTTGTCTCTCCAGCTCGTCTTTATCCAAAATCATTCTTGTGAATGCGTCATACGGAAAGTCTTTGCAGTAGCCACACTCAATTTCATCCCCACAGTCTTTGCAAGTTCGGATTCTCGTTTCCGTTCCTCCTCGTTTCGTTTTCATGACGATGATACCTTGCATGGCAAGAAGGGCGTTGCTCTGAGATCCAGGGGCACCGCTAGTCGCCGCCTGTACAAGTTTCGCTTCATATTTCCTTGTTGCCAATCTCAGTTTGCCTAATTCAACAAGACGACTGAAGATTTCTTCTTCAAGACGGTTTTTAGGACGGAGCATTGTCAACATTCGCCAAGAAATGTCCACTGCAGCGAGGTCATCTAGGCGGACAGTTTTCATACTGGGAGGTACTGGATCTCCATAGGGAAACGTGTGTTTTGAATTATATTTTGCCTCTTTCTTCGTAAATTTAAAGCTAAAATCTGTGTCTCGAACACGGACATCCTCTTGTCGCACCTGAATATTAGCCACAAAGTCAAAGGTCACACAATTACACAAAGATCAAAACTATTTTCAGCCTTTACTGCATTAGTCAGTGCATATCGGTTCGGAACTTTTACCTTTTCAGGACGTATTTTATACTCTGGAATTTTATCAAAATATTTTTCAAACTCTTCCTGGCTCCGGATCCGTACTTTGGAAAGGTCTAAAATTTGCTGGGACGGATCTTTCTTTTTGCTCAAAAGATCATCTAACTTCAACGCCATTTAAAATTTAAAGTTTTAATACTGCCAGATCATCCGTAGCAGAAAATCTTATATACGGTTCATGTATTGCGAAAATCTGAAACCTAATTGCTTGTGATTTTGTATTGAACCTTTCACTGCCGCTGTTTGTTTTTGTAGAGGAGATCCCCGCTACCTCGGAGAAAGCAGTAAATGCGTTCCTCATGTCCCCTTTCGTAAAATAATATATTTTATGAGCAGGCGAGTAATAAAACAAATTGCTGATGGTATCTAATGTGTATATCTGATATCATGTTTTATTTTCGACACAGATTCCTCAGAAATCAATGTCATCCTGACGAAGAATCCTTTTATCAGATATGCGTTGCAAAAATAAACAGGAAACACTGAGAAATGAGTGTTTTGCACGAAACTTTTCGATTAATGTAATTGCCTAACTTGCTACATCAAAAATATCAAACAAATAAAATACCTACGCCTACAGGAATTGAAGAAAGTTTGTGTGGATTTAGCCTACATGATAGCTTTTTGTATCTTGCTGAGAAAGCAGGTATCTGTCAAGAAAAAAACAGGTTGGTTTTTTTCTAATAAAAAATAAGAAGCCTACAGACGCCATAACATGTACTACATTTCAATCAAAACTGTGTCTAGTTTGATATACAGCTTGGATATAAATCATGCAAAAGTCAAGTCACAAAACTTTTTTTTTTTGCAGAATACATAAATCATACAACACTATCCATCCCGGGGAGAAAAAATCTTTATTTTCTATTTGGGAATTATCGAACAAATAAGACAAAAAAAAGCTGATGGAGTGAAGGAAAAGAAAGTAAAACTTTCTTTTTTGGATTAGAGATGCGTGTCAGGTACGAACGAAGCGAGGAGGGACGCTTTTGTAATAGCAAATACCTTTTTTTCTGAAAAAGTTGTAAACTAACAGGTAGCGCATATGTATGATATGAAGATTCTTTTACTTCCTTTTGTCTTTTAATTCCATTGGGGTAGTAAAAAATTCAAGAGAAAAAGTTGGACTTATTTGCAAGAAGAAAAAGAACAAAGCTGTCAAAGAAAACAAACAAAATTTCGTGAGAAAAAACTCTATCTTGTTAAAATGAGGAAAAACAATATGGGAAGACTACATTACTTCTTGCTGTCCTATGGAATCTATTATTTTCTGACGTTTTTTCCCTTTTCGTTGTAAAAAGAAGCGTTATCAATCGAGAAAACAAGCCCAAAGACCAACCCACTCAATAGAAAACTTAGGTTGGAAATCATGTCCTGTCAAATCATTCATTAATCAAAAGCCTTTGTTTTCGTAACTTATATTTTTTTACTTTCGCCTTAAAAAAGAAATTACTGCCGGTGTTGTCGATGACGTTGGACGTGACGTAATTGTATCACTGTCACCAGTTGCGTCGTCGATCCATTTTTCTCGCGAAGATATAAGTGACCATTAAGCGGAAAAAATTAATCATCAGGTGCCAAAACTGGCTCGTCATTTTCTTTCACTTTCTTCTTCTTTTTTCTCTTTGTCTTGCGTATTCGCATTTTTAGCTTTCTC
>VICI01004582.1:0-10753 GCA_019593645.1 Akabosia matsudoensis
TATTACGGGGACGGAGTAAACAAGAGTCCAACCGGTTGTTTTATGGGTATAAGTTGACGTTGGTGTGTACTCTACTTGGATTTGCAGCTCGTTTTGATTAGGTTGTTTGTCACAATGAAACTGTTGATGGTCAACAACTACGCTATGCTAGGAGCCGTCGTGATTTAAAATATTGGCAGACTTTGCGGCTACTCTGAGTAGGACGAGCTTACTTCCGGACAGACTAGTCTGGCAGATGAGTTGCATTAAACGTTGCAATATTTTAAGTAGAGTAAGTGGCAGCTGGTAAACAGTACAAGGGATCAAGCGGTGTGATTGTGTACAAGTTGTGTGAGAGAAGAAGGGGTAGAGAGAAAAAACTGGGAAAGACAACTGAGAAAAGCTCCTTTCTCCTTAGACGCCAACTCAGGACTAAAAAGTCAAGCGGTTAGGTTTCCCTACACATTGGAGAGGCTCATGGAGGGGCGGGATTCTATTGAAAGAAAACGAATGCACGGAAAGCTCCAACTCCAAAAAATATTCCGTATGCTCAGAGTCTATCTCTCTCGGTGTCTTGTGTGTGTAGCTTTGCAGTGTGTTTCGGCTCTGTATGAAAATGAATAGGTTTTTCCTCCTCGTAGCGTCTTTTCATAGAGTTGCAGTGCTCTTCCTGAGATGAGTCGAGAATGGCGAACTGGCAGCCACAACTTAAGTCGTCTTGTTCTCCAATACAACTAGTAGGACTACTCACATTTTCCTTGTTAAAATAGTACGTGAACGAAGAGTCAGAACAAGTTTCCAATTTTTTTTTCTATTTCATGAAGAAAAAAAAGTTACTACTCTTTTCTCCCTTTTTTCCTGTAGCTTTCGCGTCTTGCTGTCTAGCTGCTCCATTCTTTCTCTTTATGGCAGAGTTTTCCACTTTTACAAACAAAAGCTATGTGTACATACATGGAGTCCCTTGTAGCATTAATATTTCCTTTTTCTATACACTTTAATGTATCAAGACATGATTTATAGCGGAGAAAGACGAAGTACAGGTAGACGTCAGAGTGAGAGTGATGATGTCATTTTACCATCACACAGCATGAGAAATTCAATATTGTGATGAGAGCGCGCTTACATTTCGCTTTTTATTCAGTACTTTTTTTATTCCGCAGAAGTGGTCATTAGTTGATTAGCGTTATTTTGTGTGCTTTCTTTGTACAATCTTTTGACTCAGTAGTATACATGAATCTTCGTAAAATTTCAATATAAAATACCAGTCAAGTTTTATTGAAATCTGACAAGAGAGAGAAAAAGTTTTGGAACAGGATTGAAAAAGGTTCGACGCACGTCTGTGCAATACAATTGTGGTAAAATTGTCAGTCAGGTGCAGAATACATTACGGAGTGTGTTCACTTCCAAGGCTGAATGCCGACTTTTTTGTAACAAGTTTCTTCACAGCGAGACGTGAATGAAAGCATTCTCACGCAGGACAATCTGAGTGTCGTACATGCATATAGTTTTAGATCCTTTAGAGAAACTCTCGATACACATATAATATGTTGTATATACATACCGCATTAATTATTATGTTATTGTTGGTAATTATATGGTTTTAATGTCTGCCTACTAAAATTTCTCAAATCTTGGCAACTTGTCCAGAGAATAATTTTAGACGATGGTGATTTACTGATTTTCTTTCTCAATCCGCCAATAATATAAAAAAGATCAGTTTATTGTCCCCGTTCATCACTCAACCTGCACAGAATGAAACGCTCTACAAGTGCTGTTTTTTTTTATTATGAAATCAAATAAAAACTCAACGAGTAGTTTTTTTCCTCGGTGGAGGTATTTTGTTATTTCCGCTAGTTTATTTTCACGTGTACAACAAAAGGCAGAGAGCATCAAGGTAGTATGCTTGTACGAAAATAAAGTATCCCAAAAAAAACAAGCAACACGTTCGCAACTTTGTTGGTAAAGTTTATGACGCGTGATGTGCCGTGGATTAGTCAAAGTACAAGCTGTTGTTTGCAAGCCATAAGTGCACAAAGAGCTTGAATTTTTTTGTGTGTTAAGTTGTACTCTTGTCTAGGTACATTCATATGACATAGGAGCAGCAGCATGTGTTTGATATAACGATATGAGGCCACACTTGCCAAGTCAAAGTTATATCTTCCAAGACCATAAATTGCCAATGATGCTCCTCCTAGTGTTATTATGTAATGCGTGCTCTATGGTTATCATCATCAATGTCCTCTACTGCTTCATGGTTTTCATATTAAAAAGAGTGTCTCAATTTCATCATCATCTCCCATTTGCACAGAGATCGGAAAGAGGAATGAGAGGAACTTGCTCAATGAACTCATGAAGTACAGAGGGTGAAAATGATTAAGCTGCAGACGGAGTAATATTTGATACGCGAGTGTTCCAATGAGAAATATTTACTATTTGTTTTAACAGCAACTTTGTTTTACTTGTGAGCAAGTAGTATATATTTGTAGTAACGACACAGTAGAACATTTTTGCTCATGGCATTTATTTCGCCGGCGATTTCACCTCTAGGATATGTTCATACCAAGAATTAAAGAAGACAAATAATATACCTAGTTATAGGACATGAATTTATAATTTGCGTAAAAATACTAATTCTTTTTTTATTGAGCTTAGGTACATAACTTAGTGTTTTTCGTTTGGACAGTATGTATTGTAGATATTCCAATTGACTAGTTAATTATTTTTTATTTCAAGTTATGACAAAAACGTAGCCCTTAGTAAAAGATAAGGCAATTTCATCAAGGATTGAAGGAGGCGTCTCAATCCATACCAGACAATTGGACAATCTTTTAAGATGAGTTACATGTAACTATTTTTAATCAAAACCATGATCTTCTAGGATCATTGAAAACATTTTAAATTGTACATGTAACGATATTTTTCGAAAGCTTGTCAATCAACGTTTAATGACGGAAGTTTCCACCAATTCAAAAAAATAATGGACATTAATTACTGCTGTATTTTGTGAACCTCCATCGCACAAAAACATACATGGTCTGTAGAGCTTGAGCCCTATCTAGGAAGAATGCATTAGCGAGGAATGACAAACTCGGGAATTTTCAGAGTGAAATCAGTTTTAATTTGTATCGTTGTGGCCATGATTGTGTTCACTGAGAGAACAAAGCAGTTAAACAACTACTTCATTAATTTGGAATCGAATCAAGAACGTAACATGGTGTGAGTGTATTCTCAACTTTTCAATGCTGGATCATCCCAACTCTCTGTTGCATGCCTTTGACTACCTAGACACAGTCTTTTTCTTCATCCCAAGCACTTACCTAAAAAATATTTAACTAAGAGGCTCAGCTCAACTTGCTATGTAGCATATAAACCCAGGAAGGAATGTCGGAAAGCCTCGTTTCAATATATTGCTTTCAAAGAGTCGAAGAAGTTCATCATCAAAGGTTGAAAACTATGTTTAACTTGTTGCTTTTAGTACCACTGCAGCTTTTATTTATTGAATTCTCAAAGCGTTTCTTTCTAAATTACTTCGAATCCATTGTCATCAGTGATTATAAAATGCGACACGTTGGAACAGCCCACTATAAATTCTACTTAGATGATTTCGCCAAAGTACACAAATCCCAAAACCTACATTCCACTTTGATCAGAATGAAATAGCTAGCGAAAAGAGTCAGAAATATTGCCATTATATTTGCGAGCCCGTGTTGTAAATCTTTCTTTTTTTCTCCTGCAGGAAATTAAATTCTATGAGCCATTGGGCTATGGCTATCACATACTGCCATCTTTTTCCGTATTTATCATTATCATTATGTGTCATCGAGATCATCATGGATATCAAGCGTCTGTGTTTACTGTTTAGAATGGCAATCAGACTGCAATCATTCGGACACTTTTCATTAAGTTTACGTTTTAGAGACGATATTTTATTTTGTAGGGACTGAAACACATATACAATGCTATATAATGACTGAATTAAGCTTTGACAGAGATGGGATTTTACACAGCGACAATTATTTTTGTTATTGTCACTGTCAGCATAATGACAATTTTTAAATCTCTTATTACTTTTATGGCTCTTGTCCGTTCCGTGTGATGTACACCTTTACGTGTGCCAAAAGACTGTTTTTGGTTTGTATTGAAAGGAAGTCATTAAGATCGTGGATCCTAGATTGAACAAACATAGATTTTAAAATCATGTCGGATATTTGTGCACGCATAATAAATTAATTACGAACGAGTAACCAAACTGACAAACCAAGTTGAGTCTCCGTTAAGTTCTTGTTACATGATACGACAGAATTACATTTGAGTACGGGAACAAGAGAGGTTGATTAGATTAGAGCTCAGCATTGTGTGTCGTGTTTAAATTTGTTTCTTATTTAAAATCGCACTTTTATTCGCTACGACATACGAGTACATCTCTGATGAACTTCATTGGAACAATAACTTTTCTGGTACGATGTATGCCATTTAGTATTGCCTATGCTTGCGAGCTTGACGATTGGATTGGGATCGTGCCCATGCTGCATCGAGTAAAACACTGGCTCCCTACGGAAATAGAGAGTTGAAGATGTTTTCTCCTCAGTACATAAAGTTTACGTGAACATTCTGGATTGCTTCATTATATGAGAGGTGACTCATTCAACGACATTGTAGACAGACAGATCATCATTGATACAGGACATTAGTGAAAGTACATTTTAAAAGTAAATAGCCTTTCCAATGCTGAAACCACTATTGTAATATGACTCTAGTCGTTGCATTGAATAAGAAGGCACATTCAAACATTCATATTAAGTCCCAAAACATGATTTTAGCATTTAATTCTTGTCTCTTCATCCTTGTAATCTATGGGTATGGATATCACAGTATCATTTTTTATTTTGCTATGTACTTTGAGTTCATCTGAGTTCTAAACAAATGTGTCTGAAATTATAAGTACAGGATTGGAAACGGAAAACTAGATAAGTAGCGACGTTGTTCCTTATAATCCGTTCGATGCTTCAAACTGATTAGGGTTAAGGATATGAAATGTATTGTACATGAAACTATGAGTATTTGAAAATAGTATTGTTTAGCTATACGCTCATAATTCTTTTCGATAGTAGGCGACAGAGTAACTTTTCATATGCGCAAATACGTTTTGCTGCTGCGCAATATATTCCGTCTTCTCGTTGAGCTAAATTGCTAGTTGTCTGCATAGGTTTTTGGCAAGTGTGCATGAGGGCATGGAAGAAGGATTACTCTTTTTTTTCAAATGCCTATGCGATCCCACTTGATTTGCCAAATTTTCTTTGAAAACAATGTTGTCTATATTTTCATTTGCATCCAATTTTCTTTTGTTTTTAATCTATATTTTTGTAATGCTCATATTAGTGTGCATTGTATATAGCTTATCAAAATAGTGGAAACTCTAAGATGTATACTTCAGTATGTGTCCCAACCGTGAGAAGCAGATTACTTAGTAAAACAAAAAAAATTAAAAAATAAACGAGTAGTTTGTTTCAGAGCGTAGAAAATAGAAAAAAAACAGAGAATACCGAAACTTTCCGCCATTCCAATGGTTTCAAATAACGAGTATGGGAATAAAATGGAAAAAATTTAATTGCATATCTAACTTTAGAAAAGTTTAACCGTTGTTCCTTTTGCCGGTTTTCATCTTCCGTCGTAAATGAATAGAAAGCATTAAATCAATACGTACAATCCTATTCATTACGTTGAAATAAATGTCTTTACCTTTAGTTCATTACGTTGTTGACAAGTTGAAACCTTTCGTTGTTAAAAAGTTTGCGCATTCCTTTTGCAAATCAGTCGTATTGACTAATTTATAGATCCAAATCAATATCGGTATTGTCCTCTCGCATTTGTTCGAAACTAGTTAAAATAATTTTGTAATAGAAAGGATCTTGTATTCGTTAAGATTACATTGTGTACGTTTCTCGTAAAGCTCCTGCTGATGACGGATAAATTTCGCATTAAATTCATTTGTGTCACACCTTCCGATCCTGGAAAATGTATATCATCCTTAGACATTTATATGCCTCACAAAGAAAGAAAGAAGTAGAACCCGCGTCTTTCCCTGCAAAATATAATGTGTCAAATAGATTGTGTAGCATGTCCAATATTCACTTACGACGAACATGCATTTCCTTTACTAAACAAGCAGACATATTGCAAGTACACACGAAGGAGTTCCTTCGAGACGCGAGTTTCGGTAACACATCAAGGAGATTTCTCCTGCGAAAGAAAGATTAAATTGAATAGCAATCAAGTTGACACTAGAGAAGATTCTTAGAGAGACGAGAGAGAGGGAGAGAAAAATGTACTCTGCTCTCTGCTATTACTCTTCCTTATCACAAAGATATATCTTTTTATTTTTTGCTCGAATAACTGCTATAACGAACCTGCGCTCTTGCTAATGTTATTTCATTAAAAGTTACTTTTAATACTTTTGTGTTCGCTTGCTTGACAGATTACAATGGGACAGAGAGATGTGTGTGTGCAGAGCGAAAGGGAGAGACCGGAAAAGAATAACGGAATGTTTTCCTCCTATTTTATATTCCATAACTAGTTCTATACACAGGGTTGTATATAGTTTATCATATAGGAAGCAGATCATCCCATGCTGCACACATAATATGATCAACATCGTTTTTAAACAAGAGAGCGTATGAAAAGAAGTTGGAGTTAGTAAAAATAAAAAAAATAATGAGTGCATCCTTAGTTCCCAAGTAGCAAGGTTTGAGTCTGAGTCTTTTTTTTTACATTCTTCCACAGCGATGCGTTTACAATGCTTCTAAAAATGGCATCATATTGTTTCCACAAATAAACGTATGGCATGGCGGTGGCGTTAGTGGCGACTACTCAAAGAAAATTAAAACATGAGGGGGCTCCCTTTTGTAAGAATAGTTATGTAGATTTTTAAGATAAGCTGTTTTAACAGTTCTTTTGGGACGCCACAAACCAGTCCCCTTGCACTCGGTTTCCCCTTATCAACATACTTAACTTGTGCTGTTATTGGCACGATATTATCAATCGTCTTGAACATGTCTGCTAATCAGGACAGGGTATCTTGAGATTATTAGTGAAGCTACCCGACATTTATTAGCATTGTTTTGATTTTGCGCAGCACAGTTTATTACCTCATAGTAATGTACACATTTACCAACCAATAACTTGAATAAATGACATAAACTAGAAAAAAAACAGCACGAAATCACAGAATCAAGACGCCTTGGAAGATGACAAACTACTTTAATGTATTATTCATTGACTTATGTATATATACTACGCAGCTATTATACACTACAGTCAAATCTGTCTATAACAGGTAGCCCTATAAAGGACTTTACCTAACAAAGGCATCATTTCTGTCGCCCAATTGGGGTTCATCCCATACATGTTTCGTAGTGTTCTAAAAATAATGTAAAGTATAAATTTCCTTAACTTTAGTTTAACCTCTTTTGTTTAGAGTCCAAGTTGCCCATGAACCTTCAGTTCATTGGACTCACTTTACCTTTTTTATGCATTTTGAATGAGAGTACCTGAACTTAAAACTGTTTAGCTAAATAAGCAAAAATGTAAATTTTCCATCACGCTTCCTATGCGTGATATATGTGTACTTGTGTGATGCCTACGTGGCCTAAAATGTATTTATAACCTGAGCAAATGAACTACAGCCTCACTTCTCAATTGGCTTAAGCCGGACAAGCACGTCTTGCTTGCTCTGGCTGATTTGAATAAATTTGTCTTTCTTTTTTTTACCTTGAAATAATTCTATCCCACCTCAATATTATTTTCATTACTATTTTTCGAGAAGTCACATTAACATCCTTCATTCAATATATTTAAAATTCATCCTAAAGTTTAATTGTTGCAGTAGCTCATTTATAATCACGAGCATCTTCTTGCCGACCGCCTCATCATCACCCACATATCCTTAAACAGCTCGGGTATTATTGGCAGTCTTATACTGAGATCGTGTAATACTGTGACTCAGGCAACATTGAAGTTTTCATGTTGTTAGTTCTCCTCAATATACTTCCCGTTCATAGATGCAGCTGAAACATATTGTATTTTGTGATAAAATTTGGATAAAACGGATGGCATATGGTACTGACCAATTAAAATGAGTGAATGATCACGATATCCACTTTAAAGGTCATCCATACATTTTTTAAACTAATATGGAAATACAACTTTCTTTATTACTGCAAATGGATCCAAAAACTTTCGATACGTATTATTTGGTACAAAACTAGGAAATGGAACAATTTCAAAACTCGAAACGCAACTTTCTTTGTGCAACGTCGGTACTTTGCAGCCGAAAACATAAATTTCCTCTATATTATCCCTTTCGTAGCTAAGTTGAAATGCTATAGTAGTTTGAAAGTAGTTTTCGCAACGATTATTTTATTGTAAACAGCTTTGGAAGCATTTAAAAAACACTCTTTTGGTAATAACTCTTTGGAGTGCAATTTCAGATAATGGAAATGAAAGGAACAAAGTTTTTTTCTGCGTCATCAGGCATTAAAACTTATAAACGAAATGTATAATTAGTGCGATCTCGATTACTCAAATGTTTTTATCTTTGCTCTAAGTTTGCTGAAAGCATTCAAGCGCTAAAACAATCTAATCCAATCTATAGCAATGATACTTTCTAAGAATTGTATTTCTAAGAGGCCACATGATTGGCTAGGAATGGAGTCATCACAAAATCATCAATGAATTTATGGAGACCAAAAGAACATCCCATTCTTATGAATAATTGACTCCAATTACAATATTACACGCATTTACAATATATACCCTTTGGTGGCACTTATCAATAGGTTTTTATCTTCGACGTATATTACGCTTCATTTATGGCTAACGACTGATCTGATAAAAGGTACTGTCCATCTGGTATAATTTCTAATATTGGCGTGGAAGCATTAAATATTTGTGAAAAATTTACGAATTCACACCCTTGCTTTCGTTTTTACGGTTGTTAATTCTAGCACAATAATTTCATTCAGTTAGTTTACTTTTCACTTAAGTATTTATTTTGCTAACATGTTCAGTATTCTCAATCGGTTTATATGGGCAACTTGAACTTTAGACAAAAGAGGTTAAACTAAAGTCAAGGAAATTTGTACTTTACATTTTTTTTAGAACAGTACGAAACACGACGTGATAGAAATGGTTTTATTGATGTTAATAATATCTTAATTTTATGAGACGAAAGACAATGATTTAGTTTCGCCTAACCCCTGGATCATAATTTTTCGATTCATACACGCAATGGCATCATGTCATGTGAATCACAAGGTTGATTTGGTTTTTCCATCTCCTTGCACACCAATATCCGTCTCCGAAATGAAAACATATTCCGGAGACAGAAAGATTTCAGCTTTTGTTTGTATATAATCTTGGATGAAACTACTTCTGTCGGAGTTTGTTCTACGGTGTCGTAATATCTGGACAATGGATAATATCGCGTATGGGGAATGCGTACAGAAAAACCTCGTTGTCGAAGTAGTCACGATGTGTAATAATATTTTCAGACACCATATCAAAATATATTTTTTGATGGAAACATGCTACTTTCACAGTGAGAGGTAGGATGAGGGAACCTAGACAAGAGAGCATATACATATACCAGATTCGTAAATGAACTTGGATGGAATTAATATTGAAATAAAATATTACACGCCATATTTCTTTGTCATTAACCACAAGTAATCATTTCAAAGCGGTGCCTAGATAGCCGCAAGTATACCATAGGCCAATGTAATTTAAATTCATGTACGATATCTCGCAAACTTGGTTAGCTAGTAGCTCGATTGACTTACTCTTATAGCTATCTACCATATTGAATCTGGTATGAAGCTTCCCAAAATGTACGGTAAATAATATTAAACGTCGTCAAAGTTATAATTGGGTCTTTAGGTGGAGAGATTTTTTTTTTAAAGTTCTGAGAAGAAAAGCTTCAAATTTTTCCTTTAGAGTATGCAAACTACGATTCCAGCATCGCCATTAAAAGTATACAATATCGATAGGTTCCCGGCAATGCTCGTACGATAGCTGGGCAGCAAACTGCATCATTTTTTTCCTTCGTGTGCAGTAATTTCATGAAAGAAGCCGAGGAAGTATGCAATTAATTGAGGCACCTCATATGCTTGCATGTAATACATACACACGCCCAGTATGTGGTTTATGTCAAATAATTCCACAATCCTTACAAAATACGTAACTGAAGCAAAACCCAGTTGTATAAGAATAATCGGAACTACCATAGCTAACCAATCCAAACAAATCTTCCAGTTTCCTCCTTTTAATATGTTACGCCTTTAGCGTCCATTTGTTTTCATTAGATCAAGCAGTTATTAATGAGAAGACTAATTATTAATTATCCTTGCTGGTACTTTAGGACATAAACATCATACAATACAAAACACCTTAATTCATGAGTAGAAATGCTACAAACAACAAATAATTTTCTTTGTAAATCCACTCCATCTTCCGAAAAAGTCATTATCGTTCCACTCCAACTCTTGAACGAAAGCAAGGAACAAAAGGGGGAACATTTATCACCACTTTTAGGGAAAAAACAGATAGAAAGCTTTGAAACTTGTATTTCCATAAATTGCAATTAGAAAGAGCTCCCAGCGGTAAGAAAAGGTGTGGCTCAGGCTGGAGAAAGCAAAGGTTCCCCTTTCCATGTTCCTAATTTTCATAGAAATTCAATTCAACCAGGAATTTTTAAAGGATTTTGCGTCGAAACATAACC
>VICI01004583.1:0-10752 GCA_019593645.1 Akabosia matsudoensis
ATGCCAATGCGTAGGTACATACGTGATACAAACAATATTTACGGCACAGTTCTCCCTGTATCATGTGTTCTCAAAATACCCCAATATAAATCTTGCTTTCTCCCAAAAAAATTCAATAAGCCTTTCTCGCAAAATAATAATTGATTTACTGAACACGTACTCGATAGCCGGTCTACCAATTTCTAAGATGAACAGCAGAAAAGCATTAAAAAATTCTTGTTCGTAGCAAAACAATGCCGTCTTTTTGGTCATGTATGCGCTGCAAACACAGATTATTCCAAGTGAGCATCAGTTTAATTAGGTAGCCCTGGAGCATGCCAAACCAGAGAACTTATGAAGACAGATGGTGACCAATTGGAAGAAAAAATATAGGCATGAGATTTTTTACCGATGCTTATTTTCAGCATGCACTTGCAATTCCATCCTTTATGAGTGTCTTTTTTTCATCTGAACAATAAATAGCAAAACGCTTGATTTGTACGTTGTGTCTAGCGACAAACAGAAACCGATAGTGGTTAGTGGTCTACGAAAATGAACTGGTGTGACCGTGGTCTCGTATAGATAACTCATCAATCTATTATACCTGTCTCGGAAAGGAATAATATCTGTCATTAATTAATTCTGACAACCATCTGCTAATTAATTGATCACCGTTCGTTCCTTTTACTTAGTATACCCCTCATACCCTTATGGTTACTTAACGATTTAGTAGGTTGCTTGCTTGCTGCATCAGCAAAAAAATTCCTTCCAACTGACACACGCAGACATACGCAACCTGTATTTTGCATGAAGAATCAGAAACTATATCTTTTGTTCTAGAGGACACGGTGAAAAAAACTTACCAATTATGATCTGGACGCTCGACTGTACAGTTCTTGAAATGATTGGCTAAACGTACACCCCAAATGAAAAGAGTATGAAACAACCGTGTAATTATCTATTCTCATGGGAAAATATAAGATGAATTTTGATTTACTGTTGTAGTGCATATAGAAAAAAGGTAATCCTCACAAGAGTTTATGGAAGAGAATCAAATGGCTCATTATTTTTACTAGGAATTAGCTACGAACTGATGAACATGAGAACCTTCAAGTCTTATTACTCTTACATTCGAGATCCTTGAGTAGGACATAAGCTGCAAAGAAATTTTAAAAGAGGTTTATCACCGAACGTTTACAATTCCCCTTCCTTTCCGTCTCCCTCTTGCGAATAACTTCGCAAGTTTACCATATCTGTGCAAAAACCAGCGCTGCTATTAATTACAAAGGCAAGCTAGGTCTTTTATTTGTAAGTTGACAAGATAATGATCAGTCATAGGATAGTGCCCAATTTTTTGCTAAAATGAAAAATTAATTTTGAAGGCCGGTCCTCCACTATCATATTTTTTTGTATTTACCAGTCGGCGGTCTGTGTGGGAACATCGATTTTGTCCTTCTCAATAGAGTTATTAGGGGGATCTTTTGCGTACTCTATAATTACTAGAAAGCTCTTGAAAATTATTGTTTTCTTGTTGGGCTCCTTTTATTTCTACGAATTTAAATGAACCTACTTACAAGACACACTGTCATGAAACGGGACGTTAGAGAACAAAGTAAATCGGGATAATAAATTACTCCAAAGGTGTCATTAAAATTCAAAGCTTGATTTTGTCCCCTTTAAATTTTACTCCAGATGAACTCGCTCATTAATTTAAACGACAAATGCTTAGCGAGCCGCAGTGTCATTCAGTGACGAGAAAAAAGCCTGAACACTGAACTACATGTAAGCTACACGTCACACGTCTGAACTCATTATTTATTTGCGTCTCTGTCTTTGGACCATTTCATATAACTTTTGATTATAAAAGCCACGGCTACTTGAGAACACAACGTGATGAATCATAAACAAGTAAAGAATAAAGTGTCATGTCTGTTCAGTTTATTCTCGGCGTTCTTGTGAAGTATTTTTTTTCTACTCGGAAAGTGTCTTTTATGCGACACTTTTTGTTGACACTGCAGTATTTCTTGTTTTACATGATGAATGACAAGAGTAGAGCCTGGCGTGTGACTTTGGTGTACCCAACACAACAGCAGGAGTGAGTATGGAGCACACAGGAGACAAAAAATCCAATTCCAGTGGTAGCACTTTTCTCCTTCACCCTTTCATCTTGTTTCTTGAATTTTATTTAGTTTATTTGGACAGGGATGAATGGTGATGCACTGATGTGGTGGCATCTTCAAGACATTTATTTCTCAAGTGTGTCTCGCTGTAAAGAGTATTGATCCATGGACTGACGCCACGATAAATAAATGTTTAGTGGATTGGCTCGCAAACGAAAAATTGTTTCGTCACTGGACGGTTTGTCGGTTTGCTGAAGATAAATTAATGAATAATGGCCACAAGGAGAAGGTGACAATAAACAAAAAAATGTGTACGTGTTCATAGATTTATGTGAAAGGAATTCTTTGTTGTAAGCTAATTTGCATTTTTACATGGAATGAAGGATGTCAATTGGCAGCTACAAAACAAAAGTGTTTTTTTCTAGTTTAATTGTTCGAATGCGCAATGTCATGATAAAGTATAAGTTGAAATGTGAACTATAGTCGATTTATTAGCTGGGGAGGTCAATGAATACGAGCTCATTGCAAATTTTGATTCGGTAGAACATGTAAAATAGTTGGCGTTTCAATAGGCCTACATGCTTGGTGAACCAATCAGCCGCACACATATTGTACTTATGCATATGAATTCAGCAGTATTACGAATCTGCTCGCCAGATCCAGGTAATTTAATCAAGAACGTTAAATATACGACCACACACTCAAACCATTAACCCGTCCGGAAATATCACAATAGCAATAATGCTTGCAAAAAAACCTGTTTCGAGAATCTTTGCAGGACCTGCCGGACGAAACCGATTTCTCCTAGATGTCATCACTAACAACGTTTGAAAAATTTCATCGAGACAAATCAGCGGTTCTCTGGCTACGTGTATCAAATCCGCTAATAAAAGAACACAAATCTTTTAAGTAGATACGTTGTATAATGATTTGAGAAACCGCTTCGGGGACCAATGGGAAGGTGATTTCCAAAATAGGAAACGAAAAATGTTTTTACCAGCTACATACTCAACAAAGAATACAAAGAAGCAAACAAAAATATGAACTCTTCTTCTTCGTCTTCTCCTCAAAAGTCTACTTATAGCAATTCGCTTTGTGCTAGCTCTTTCGTCATCGTCAATAGAATCGTTTTTACTGATGTAAAGGAAATATCATTCAATGTAAACCTTTAAGAAGTTTCTCGCAAAAAGTATGAGTACGTTAAATATCCCTTTAAAGTTTTTTTATACAATCGAAATTCTTACACATCTAATATCTAATAAACAAGTGAACAAATACATAATTCGCAAAACTTTCAAAATATGCAAGGCAGTCGTCATACAATCTATCGAAGGAATTTGTCTCTAAATCTAACATTTGTATTAAGTAATTTTGGTGAAGTCATATGGTATAGACTTTACTATTGTGCAAAACCGATTCAGTTACTACAATGTCCACCATGACTGCTGCAAAATAAAGATTCTCCACGTGAATGCGATCAAGCGTTGGAGCTCAATGATTTGTTAGATGAAGACATTGTTGTTCATTGTTTTAGCCGTCATGTTCCTTTACACCGGTCATCGTCATCTTTAGGAGGTATTATACCTATGTATGTATGTACAGCATGATATGAAAATCGCTTGTTCATTCCCTATTGATTTCATTATACGGATTAATGACGTCTTAATAAATAAGGTTATTGGACAGGTAGATAGACTCCAACAGCGAGAATTCACACATATGTCCACACGCCTTTTAATTCACTCATCACGACTTTTTTCCGCTTGAAGAAAGAACAAAAACGTTTTATACAAAAACATTCTTTTCACAATCATGTTTAAATAGCCAAACACCTGTTTTAATTTATGAAGCGGAAAAAATGTCTCTTTTGCTGCCTTTTGCCCGGAATGTATTCCAAGGTGTTTTACATTAAGCGTCTCACTGAGTATGTCGATTAGAATCTGTCGCATGGATGTCCAAGATTCAAACTAACCCGAAGAAGAGAGGGTAATCACTGAGAATGATTGGTACGGAATGACCATTCCGGCTTCTGAAAAGGACAAAAAACACCGTATTATTGCATGCTGGAAAGGAATGAAGCTGTTGAATGAGCGAGAAAATGCATGCAACTCAATGAGCACATTTTGGGCTGGCTTATTATTCAGATTGTTTTATACAGATTCGTTAAAAACTATTTCCATCTAACACTTTATGCGCTCGATACTTGGGTAATTGTCAAAGATACGTTTTCAGGCGGATACGCACCGCTCTCCTTATATTATCTTTCAAAATCGTCCGTGAACTTGTTGTCTTCTTATTAGTTTCTGTACCTCCACCATCGCCAGCACTTTAATTCTCTTTCGTAATGCTACATAAGTGTGAGAATGAGTTAGGAAACAAATGAAGTTCGGAAAAAAAGCGAATGGTCATCGTTATATTGCTGCGCTTCAAATCGTCTCGACGAGTGACCAGAACAATGCTGGCAACACACGAAGCATTATAGAAGAATTCAACTACGACAATGCTTTACACACTCCAGTTATCTTTTCTTTGAGATGATCGCTACACTAATCTAAAAGAAGAACCAGCAAGCAGACAGACAGACGAAAAGGAAAAGTTTACGCCCAAACGGGATAAAAAATGTTATTTTTATTAGCATTTAGAGGTGCCCACCCTGCCATGGAATTTTCACTGAGCAAGATAGCGAAAGAAATATGCTCTTCTTAGGTTTCCAGCTATCGCTATAACATGTTCCTTCTGTATTCCTTCCTTATAAACGAGGATTGAGGCAGCATATTTCAGAATAACAAAAAAACCCTAATAAACATTGCAACTCTGCAAAGATCACAACTTGGATTTTTATATCTCAAAAGAATCAAACTGTTAGGCTGTATGTTTGTTAGCGTCTTGTCAAGATCCTTTATTTTCTACTTGCCGTAGTAATAAAGCTGATTGGAATTTTTATCAAAGAAGCCACTCCAGTTATTCCGTTTTGCCGTTGACGCGACAAGTATCTTAATGCGGACAATAACTGTGCCGAGGAAACCTGAACCGCTTTCTGTTGAAAAAAGAGATCAGTATAGTTCCTGAATGCTGCTGCTCACCATTAGCCAGTCCTTTATAAACTCCTCTCAATTTTGGATGGTGTGTAAAGAAATGGAATCTTCAATCTGGTTTGTTTATCTTTACATTCATTTGTTAGTTAAGACTGTAGCGATGTTACGCTGAAAGATCAAACGAGAACACTTTTAATCAGCACCGACCATTGGAAAGAGAAAAAAAGCACCCGTTTCCTATATTTTTTTTATTGAAATGCCATCGTAATCATCGCCAAGATCATTTCAAACAATCTTTGCGTCCATGTACGTGCCAGCAATGAGACTTAACTTCTAATCTTGTTGATCAATATGCGCTGCTGCTCCTGCTAAACTTCCTTTTGATGGCTACTATGGACTTGTTTCTATGAATGAACTTCATTCTCTTTCCTTTTCTACTTCCCAAAGACGAAATCTATTTTGTATTCGTACTAAAACACATTCAAAGCGATCTGCATACCAACTAGATAACTGATAACTAACATCATCATCCTTCCTAATTTTTTATCCCATTTTTTGATAAAATGACAGGATAACGTACTTACTTATTACGATGAAACATAAATATAGTTTTTTTCTTATCAAGTTCATGCCGTTTCAACTTAAATTACATAAGGTGCAGTAATAAAAAAAGGGAGCAGTTTTCGTGAACACTGCCACCACCAACCGGCAGTTCACCAGGAGCAGAGTGAAAAACGATGCAGAGCAAATATGGAGTGTGTGCAATCACTAGTCATAAATAAACTATCCTCTTTCATTCAGGCTATCTTCAGCATGCATCTAGGAATCTGAAGTTATTTTTCTCTCAAATGACCAAAAATGTTTAACTAACTGATGAAAAGGACAAGCACTGGGTTAAAATATTGTAAACACAGTTTGTTACCTTACCTCTTCCTTTGAAGATGTATATAAAAGAATGCAGAGAATATCACGTCGTAAACTATCATGATGCGGTTTTAAAAACATGATTCTGTGTAGAAATTTTCATAATAATATTATCCTTGATCTCTGCATTACTCTCATCATCCCTTTTTCTGCTGTCATTATATTCCAAGATTACTGTTGTTGGATAGTTTGCATTTTAAAGGTCTCCTCCCAAAAAAATAAGCACTGTTCTGAGCTTTTAATACACACAAATCAAATCGATATGGACAGCCCTTAGGTCAATAAACGCATGGTACACAGTGCAATACTAAATTAAACCTACTGTGCAGATAACAATACCTGTATTGATTGCTGGGTTTGAATGATGGTAGGGTTTTTAAAGATGATTTGCATAACTTTTTTTTTCTTTATCGTGACAAACAAGATGCCTGTGAGAGTATCCCGAAGAAAGGTTTTCCAAACGTAGTTTTTAATGTTTGTAATGCTAATGTTGTATGAAGTTCTTTTTCAAATTTAAAGGCTAGTGAGAGGTACCTGCCACGATGGATGCCCCTGTATTTGCTTTGTTATCGCTTCTGAGGCGGAACTTGATCTAATTTGCCTGTAGCTGTCGTCAGATCCATTTTAAAGCAAAATTTCGGACTCTAGGTACCGTAAACAATGCAAACCTATGTTTTTCGTAATGTTGAAAACGTCTTGAGGAGTAGCCAGTCAAGAAAATTGCCCTTATCGAAGTATACGTGAAGTCTTTTAAGATTCTCACCTTCCCTATTATCAAGTTTGAATAACCATATTTATTGCTGGTAAAGTGGGCATGTTCGCCAAGCAATAAAGCATACGTTTTCAGATCAAAGTCACTGATTGTCAATATTTTTCACGACTTAGAGAAAAGTAAATAGAGACTCTGTATAGAAAATGACCACTTGCCCTTGAATAATGTCGAGTGCCCGTTTCATACTTGTTTATAAAATTATATTGAATTCGACGATTATTCTTTTATTCTTTGCCCTTTGCACATGCTTGAGCAACCGGCAACTCACTCCCATTCTTATCTCTGCAAAGGTTATCTGTAAACGGCCTCTTGAAAGTCTAATTTCTATCCTAGTATTCACCTGAGGTTCTGCTACTTTCTTTTCTGGTTGTGTGGCATATGCAACAAATCAGGAAATTCATCAGTGAAATTGAAAAATCATTTGAGTACTTCTGAAAAGTTGGTAGCTTTCGCAGATGTGTAGAAGTTGGGTTGTGTTTTTATGTCGTTTTTCATCGAAAGATACATCGAGTATTTACGAATAAATGTGGCCTTCGGGATTTTACTGTTTTGAAGGTTTTGAGACTACCATCCATATTTCTCAGGATTTTTGTTTCCTTTATTATTGTAATCACCACTTGTAACTTGTTTTCGTTTACACATCGAAGGCATATGCATTCTTATTCGTGACAGAGGTTTGCTAATGTTGGAACTAACTTCATTCATCATTAGAAACAGTACTGCAAGAAACAAATCCTAGCTCATTTGGATTTTAATAAATTAAATCCAAAACAGTGGGCAGGTCACATTAGTTTAGTTTGCTCATGTTCACAGACGACGCGAGAACAGTAAAGCATGAGTGATGAATAGCCGTGCATGGAACAGTGTTACCAACTTTCGATGCCGGAAGGCAGTCGTAAATACCTAAGAATACTAGACACAATCTCCCTCCGTGGACCTGTTCATTCAGCACTTCTTCCCTTACACTCGGTGAAGGTCGACACTTGCTCCTGCTCGTGCAGGTAGTAAAGGAAAACTTCTGAATTACATAATCATAATCACATATTCTCCTGGTATGCTATTGAATTGTTATAGGGGCCCTTTATACATTAGTAAACTAACTTTATATGTACATTGTTGTTGACCCTTGACAAAGACTGAAGGCTTCGTTCGAAACGTTTGGAAAATAACATAATTTGTGCTAAACACTCTTGGACCTTCCTCCTTACTCTGATTGCAACATTAGTAAACTGGTGGAATATTACGTGTTCGAGTTGCAAATGCATCCCAGCAAGAAAATTTTTCTCAAAGACTTTTCTCAGTTATCAAACGGTATCACCATCGCTGTTTTTGTTCGAGGTACCCAGTTTACTTAAAGCATCCTATTTGGAACTACTGTTAGTAGCATCATGAAGAATTCTAAATCTGCGCAATATCTTATTCGCCCCAAACTTATACATCAACTCGTCTCAGATGACACGGAAACTCATCGTCCTTGGCTGACGCAATTGGCAAAGAGTCTCTGGATCTGAAACTAAATATGTATGCTTCATTATCTTTTCAAACCAAATCGAGTCTCGACTTGTATTTTAAATGTGTCTTATTCCCTACTATGGTCGAGATCGTGTAGGCGGACGAAAATACATTGCTCTTTTGACGTTCCGGTTTCGTTTGAATCACGTCGGGGACTTATCCAGAACCGGCAACTCGCTGACAAACGTTAGTACGCGATGATTACCATACACAACGATTATTTTATGGACGGAAAAGTGTATAAAGCTCCCGAAATATATAAAGTATTGTATCAAACTTGGATAAGGAGAGATCCTCACATGTAATTAAATTAGGGATTTAATCATTTAATATATGTTTAAAACGTTGAGCTTTATACCAGAGTCTGCACTTGATTTACGTAAAAAGAGTTAATCATATAGAGTACCCATCCAGTGAAATTAATGGACTACCTAAGTAGTTAAAATGAGGTAGGGTTATAGATTGTATGGTAAATGAGGGCGGTAACACAATATAAACTGTCCAAAGTGTCAATGCTGCCCAGTAAGAAATATGTTTCCTACAAGTTGCCGGTAAAGTGTAGTGCGTACAGAATTTAACTCTCGAAGCAAAAGTTGGGGTTCTCAAAGCATTTTAAAACTATTAAATCAGAGGCAAAAAATCGTACAAAGCCATTTTCAAACGCATATTTAGTGAAAATATGTATTCGTTAATTTTTAATGAGTTGGAAAGTACAGGTAATAATTACACAAAAACACATTTATCATTCATCAGTTGAGTATTTGTGCTCTACAAAAAAGTGGTAGTTGAAACCTGTAATTTTCATCATTTTAACTGAAACTAAATTGAGAGAAAAGTGTGCCTTAGAATTTGCGTATTAGCTACCGGACTTTTATCGATTACGGATCTTCAGCAAAGAAACAAGTTGTCATTAATTTTTGTCGACGTGTTATTAAATAATTGCATGTTATCGAGCTTCAAAAACCGCATGATGAAATGTATAATTGTAGTATATCAGTGTAATTTCTAGGATTTGGTGACTTTCACGTATGATTCATGTTTCATGTCTTATAATGCTCATAGATTGAAAATATTGAAATTTATCTCTTTAAAGGGAAGGTAACATAAACTAGCGTCTTGGATTTCTTACGTGGATAAAATGTTCGGAGGGCTCTCAAATGTCATAAATTACAATTATGTTAGCTAATTACATATGATGTTTGGAATTATTACCACTTAAATCAATGTAGTACTCGATAAAACGCAATAAAAATATAATGCGGACTTCGTATACAATTTTAATTTTTATGAGGACCGAGCATGAAATCTTAAAACTCCTCGAATCCTTTTTGAAACGTTGACCCTTGTTGTACACTAGCCTACGAATCGTTTGAAACATTTATCGTGCGTACTCTCTTTTATCCTGAAATTTAATTTCAGCAAAACTGCCATATAGCGATTCGTCTCGCCTTGCAACGCTTTACCAGCTCTTTCATCCGATTGGTCACTTTTTACGTTCACAGAGGAATAAGGCGAGGCTATACTATTCAATCAGAGAGAGTTAAGATAGCTACGAGCAGTTTCTTTTCGTGCATAATAATCTGCTCTTAACGTTTTTTTCTGGCTGCTTCGTCTTCATTTTTTTTCATAGTGGGGCCGACCAGATTCATAATAGCATATGCAAATTAGCTTACATATTGCACACACAAGAAAGTATACAGCATTGTTGGCTATTCAACAGGACATGCCCTCGACTTACGAAACTCGAAATGCGAAAGAAATGATATAGTTAAAGAGACAAAGCAGATTTACACACACGTCATCTTTAAGCTCAAAGTTGTAGGAATTGTATGTTTACTATCAGATGAACACATGTATAAAACTAATGTATAGTGCGGCTGAAATGTAAACACATATTTCATAAGACGCTTGATTACGTCCGTCGAGGGGTTTTTTGTTTGTATAAAGGGACTTAAAGGTGCGTTTTTCATCGTTAGCGTCTATTCCACAACTATCTTGTATGCTTATCGCGGTTGCTTGACATTCTAATCGTAAAATAAGAAATATTGTTGACACTTTCGAAAGAGAACGTTCGCTTGTGAGGGCAGAGCAAAAGTCCTTCGTCACCAATGGCTTGCAATGTCGTCTCTCTCTCTGGTAGTCGTTCAGTTCGAAATATCAAGCGGCTAGTTTGCAGAAAGCCTGGGAACACTTGACGAATTGTTCTTTATGCTCGTTACCTAACACATATGTAGTCCTTCTCTGTTTGCGAAGGGAAAAATCAATAAATGTTACTGTTCATATATCAGTCTAAGCTGTAAATTAAACACATATAACGGAATTGTTTGTTTAATTCAAAAAAGGTAAAAAGTGTGCATAATAATTCATTTTCATAACGATCGTTATCTGCATCAGTCTGTAGCACAAATTT
>VICI01004584.1:0-10752 GCA_019593645.1 Akabosia matsudoensis
TCAACAACAGCAATCGCACTTTTTTGGCAGCCACACACATCGATACATTGCATGAGGAACAAATCATGCCAATTTAACTATCCCAGTCAATTTTGACACCTCTGTAACAGCCACAAAAAGATGTCTTTTTGCTCTCATACAGTGTCATAAAAATTTCGACATGTAAAAAAAATATATATCTCTACTTTAAGCTGTATAGCTTGAGGGAATCTTTTTAAGTGGAGAGGGTCTTCGATCATCCTGATATAATCTCAAACAAGCCTTTTTTTTCTCGCCGTGGTCGCATTATAAAAACGCGGATTACAACATTGTTTTCCCGAAGACACAGCTTGCTTACACTTACTCTCAAATTAATAGCAGGGAGGTTACACTTAATGAGAAAAGACAACACATATTTTTTATTTCATACAATTTAGAATGCATCAAATTCTTAGAGCAAATTTCATTACTATCGGCCGCATTGCATTAAACACCAATTTTCCTTAATTAGATGTGCATAGCCTGTAATTTCTGACAGATTGTTTCAAAGATCCTTCGCATATTATTGTACGATAGACGTCGGTTCTGTGTTACGACATTGTTCACGTAATTTTTGTATACAATGTATGGAAATCATGAATTTTTGTTGGAGTGAGATTAGCTAATTTTCTTCGCACTTTTTTTTGGGTAATTCGCCCTTTTCTTCTCCTGTCATCTCTGAATCGTGTGAATACACTGAAATGGAAATAATTTCTAAAAAGAAGTCCTTTCCCCACATATGATACATGATTTTTTTTTTTTTTTTTTGCGTAAAGTCGACAATTCAAGAAAAATTGCATACGCTTGCATGGTTGTTCGCATACAACTGCATAGCGTAGGATAAATACGGTTTTAAAAAGTGTCCTTGATTTGTGGTTGATGTTTCGCATAAAATGACAAAATATAGTGACCATAAATGACACTCGTATTCTGTGCAGAAATTTTGTGAATTTATGACAGGTTCAGACTGATCTTGAGTGACGACATAGGCCACAGCCACGGTATAAAGCAGTAATTTGATGAAGTTTAGAGTTGATGACTTCTTACGAGACAACGATGGACTTCAAACTAGATCTTTATAATAATGTTACATTACTTCAAGCAGGTGTAATAGGAAATCGACGTGGGTGATGTCTTGATGACAGCATATGATGACTTATATGTATCTTGGCGTGGCATTATGCAAGAGAATATTCACTTTTAGGACTAAACAAATGAAGATATCATCGGCCAATATAGAAACGCAGTGGTTGATGGTATAGAATGGCAAGATTTGATATCCAAACATTGTACATAGGAATGTCGTAACCGCGAAACCTATATAATGTCGGGTACATTTCTTATTTTGTAAGATTCATCTTCGCCCAAGATTTATTGCCCGAATCGATATAAATCTTACAGTACGTTTTGATAGAACTGGCGACAAAGAGTAGCTGGAGGAAATAAGGCAGTGAGATGTGTACTTCTTCGTCTGTTATTTATGTGTTCATTTCATGAATGACTCCGCCTTATCAAAATACAACAGGTTGTTGGTCTCAAAATAGATTTACAAGTCGTACGGTTCTGATCATGGGTAATATTTTCTTTGAAAATGTTCAACTGCTGGGCGTGAGAGACGAAGTTTAGTGTGTCTGCAAAATATAAATGCAAGAGCATACCTACGTGCATATATATGATCGGATGATCACTAATTTTAGGTCAGAAAGACAACTCAACTGGACCACTACTGTACGAGTTCATAAATAAACCACTGCAAGAAACATAGGCATTTGCAACGGTGCCGAAAGGCAATCAAAAAGGGCAGGCTTAACACAATCTTAATCGGTACTAATTAGGCATCCGCACTCACGCATTCGTAGCCTGTACACATGTAATACGAATTTATGTAGATTAATGCATCTGTCTGACACTCAATAGCCTTATCCAATTGCGAAGTCAATCGTGATCACGAAGAGTTCAACCAAGTCATGTAAATAGAATACGTGCGTCTGCCAGCGGAAGTCTTTGAATAAAATTATCTAGTGCCTAAACCCAGCACGGAACTTATTACTTTTCTTTACCGTCTTTTGATAAACCTACCAGATAACCCATCTGCATTCAGTAAAAGGCCAGTGAACTATGTCTGCTGCTGCCAAATATTAAAAAAACGCATGATCCCTCTGACATTCTCCATAAAGGTGAAAACACTTATGACAAATTGATTTCATTGAGGGAATGTCAAAAATTAAAAATGTATTTAAATGTTAAATGCAGTTTTCATTATTATCTAAACATTTTTTTAGAAAGGGCATACGCATCAAGATTCTATATATCAGCTCAGCTCATCATCAGTGTCACATAACTCCCCACAAAATATTTTTCACTCCCAGAAGCAACTTACTTATTTATTCCATTCGTCAGAAACGTTAACAATTGACCAAACAACAACTGACGATTACAAAACCTCGCTTTGTGGTAACGTCAAATCCTATTCTAATTGCATTGTATATTTTTTTGCTAACTGTAATCGAATCAGGCAAACAGTCAAGCACTTGTATTCACCAGTACATTTTTTTTTTGAAAACCACAAAACAATACAAAAAAAATCTTTAATTTCAATCTGCCAACGTTTTGAAAAAAAAGTTTTACGAACTTGTAAGTCTACTTTTTTTATACTGCTCAATGGAAACTTTTGTGTTTTGCAAAGAAGTCTCACAAAATCGCCATAAACGCGCAATCAATCGTCGAATTTGCATGATAACCTGGTACAGTAATTGACAATAACTAACTAACCCTAGCGTAAGGTGTGCTGCTGCTGTAAAAGATGAAATTACATATTCACTACTCAACCGAGCAATCACGGAAACCCAAAAAGCTCCATACTTTGTTTTCAATTCAAAATCTGCCTGTTCAGTTCTCTCCTTCTAAGCGTTAAAAAAACTGCATTGCGTCTATTATGCAATCTCGTTAAGATAGCTAACGGTAAAAACGTAAGGAATGCGTTGAAGTTCTCTTCTGGTCATGTCATGCCAGCCAAAAGTTATTCGCAATAATTCATCGTAAAAACTCCATAATAATCATAAAAAAACCAGTCAACCATACAATATCAATGCCAATGTAAATGTTAACCACGCTTGAATGAATTTTTTTTATGTGTGAGAAGGTCTATGTCCCGACAATTTTTTTATTTCTCTCAAACTATAATTATTTATGGCACGAGTATAATATGATCGCTTAGCGTTTGGTCGACCGCTTTTTTAAATGTTTGTTTATGATAGAATTAGTGACGAAACTGTACTCTAACTAGATTGAGGATTACCTAAGCTGACACTGGTAATGAAATTTTTTATACTTTTTCATCATTCCGCGTGTGATACTCGTCAATTTGAAACAATTTGTTTGAGGTATGGCATTGATTTAGGTTGATGGACGGTTGCATGTCCAACCCAAATTATGTGACACGCGTTTTGCACCTTCAAATTGTGCATCGATTGTGGCACTATAGAGCAAGATAAATAATATGCTTTTCTAGTTTACAAAAGTAAATAGTTGAATCAAACAAATCGTTTCGACATAAAAGTCATTAAGAAGTGGGCACCTTTCTTGGCATATGCATTTCGACTACACCGTAAGAGTCATTATAACCACTTAACTAACGTCTTGCAAGGTAAAAGTCTTACGTCACCCATGCGTTGACTCATTTTCACCGTTAAAGTTTTAAGAAAAGTTGCGATTGTTATGCATATTCATTTTTCTCTCGACCTTCTCTAAGACCAAGGTCACTCTCAATTGTAAAATAGGATGCAATTGAATAAGTGATCAAAGGAAAACGTTTTTTTAAACAGAATTTCCCATGCTGTCATCTATTACGTTATTGATGTCAAGTTGAGTTAATTGCTCTATCAACTATTTCCTAACTCCTTCCAAGCAGATGACCATCTTCCGTTCACAAAAAAAGTTCATTGTCACCTGTCCTACGAATTGATCTACTTTTGTCACTTACCAAATTAACGTCCTACATCCTGCCTGAAAACGCCTATCTCAACACTTTTACGTGCGTTACTACAATGCAATGCCTCGTATTTTGCATTTTTACGAGGATGCTTTCAATATACCTTGTACTATCTCTACTAGAACAATTATCTTTACTTACATTTTCATAAAAGATTATATGATCTACTTATATCTCTGAATTTTACACCTTTTCCCATATGTTAACCGCACACAAATTTTACTTCAAACGATTATAGTATTAATCCTATTCTAATCTCCGTGATGTAAAAATCCACGTAAAAAATGTCCGTGTTTAAACAATTATGTTTTTCTCCTTTTTCATCTAATATCATCCTCCGTCCATTATTGTTACATCTTTGCAACTGCTGAGACTAGGCTGCACCTTGCACTAGAACCTGTTGTCCTTGACCTCATCTTTGTATTCAACAAGACACATCTCTTCTTTTTTCCTAGAGTTTGTTAAAAAAACCTTTTTCTGGTAGCATGTAACTTTATGTAGGCGTACGTCCCACAGTGGTCAAAATGACTAACTGACAGTAAAACCCCGTAAAATTAGTATCCGATCTCGATCTATTCCCCATTTGGTCAGATTTAAGTACCTTCGTGCACACTAGTAAGTAGTGCATGTGTTATCTATTATATTCGACCCAAGGGAAATATTTTTGGGTGAAATAAAGAGTTGCATTTTTTTTATTGCTTGGCTTTCCCCACAAATAGCCATATTTTGGCATGTCGTTGGAGTGGCAAACCTTTAAGGATAATTTCATTTTTATTTTCAAAATAGGCCATAGGCGATTCAATATCACAGCGTCATTTTCCAAACTTCACCAAATGGAGGTGACTTTGTACCCAAATTGAGTACAACATGTACCCTATCGGCAATTAGCATAAGATTACTATTAATGAAAACTAATATGGGTGTTACGTAAAAAAAAGAAGCCGTTCCAAAAATGACACCAATAGGCGATTCTCGAACGTCTTAATTTTAAACTTGTTCTTGTAGGTACAACAATCACCAAACCAAGATTTTTTCTCATAATTTTGAGAAAAAAAAATCCATCTACATTTTCAATTAGAGAATTCGCTGTCCCCAAAAAACTGCTGCCTTCGTGAGTCAACTCCCAAAGTTATATTTCTTCAATAAATCTTCATAAATTTTGTTTATTCTATCGGTCAATATGTACGTGGATCGACTTCAGCTTGCTTTTGAATGTGAGCTCATCCATGAAACAAAGTCAGCTGAAAGTAAGAATACCACCTTTTCTTAAGGCCAAGGCTGCTGAGGAGGTCTTCTTTCTTTTGTTGCAAGGCAGGACATACGTGACATTCATTATTCATGAAATGAAAGATCTATCCATTATAACAGTTTACAAACTACCGGTGCTTTTCAGAAGCGTTTGTTGCAGTGTAGCTGCATGAAACCAAACCAATCTTGATTTTACCACGAACCTGAACTTGGACTTTTTTTTTGGGGGGATGAGCAAGAAGATGAAAATTTAAGAAAAGAAGAATGATGCGATTTGCATTGCTCTGGTGCCAACACAAATGACCAGCGACAAGGGAATATCAATTCCATCCATTTCGCATCTATGACAAAGCGCCAGACGCAAAACGTCTTGAACGAAGATATATACCTTCTTGCCTTGTAGGCCTCGGGTCATTCGAGCAAAGACGTCATTTTTTCTTGGCATCATTAAAGAATTAGCATCAAGTTCAATTTGTCTCCTGACTCATCATTTGCATAACCATAAACGAATTAATATGGACGTTATTACCTAAAATAGCACATCATTTTCAAATAGCAAAAAGTTCCTATTAAGATTCATTTTTTCCGGAAAGCTAGGTATATTATATGCAAACCATCAACCTGTGGTATGCACCATATTTTCGTAACATTTTACCTTAAACTATTTTCCACTATTATGTAAGCAGAATTCATTTTAATGATTCATTTGGCACGATTCCGAAATTATCAAACCGCCACGTATACGTCTACAAAAGGCAACTACAAAGGTCAACGTAAACCTTGGTATTTTCCCTGTTTAATCATCCCTCCACCCTCGCAAGCCGTGTTGCTCACCCACAGTAAACATTCTGGATAAAAATTCCTTTGCGTAAATACCAAAGTTACATCTTCAACTGCTTGCGCTCTAGGGTGACTTACGATGAACGCCCACATGAAACGAGGAAAGCTGTACCTAATACAGTGTCAAAGTCAACAAATGAGATCCGGTTTTGAGGCTATCATTCTACAACTTGTATGCATAAAAAATGTTGTAGGAAACACAGAAGAAATGTTTTACATGCAATAACCCCAGACAGTTAACAATGTAATGGAATGTCGACACGGAAGATGGAAATCATTAGTCACCCAAGTGGAAACCCACGTTGTTGTTTTAGGCATTAAGGTATCATCCTATTATCTCATCATCATTAACAATTTTCAACAAAAAATAGGCATGCATACATCTTTCATTCATTCTTCCTACAAATCTAAGAATTTCACGTGTACTTTACGAGTAAACTGCTACGTTTTGTGTTTGGTTTGAAGCTTTTTTAGCTTACCGCACTGCCCACATGCGGTTTAACTACATGTCAAAAGTACATAATCGTAAAGTAGAAAAGACAAAGGCAAATTGAAACATTTTTCTTCTCGACAGTACATTCAATAGAACATGTCAGAGTCTTTTACCACTATCATTCCCCACTATCACCGGTAATCTTTTTCTTCGTGTTTTAAACCTCACAACTAGCTTTTAGCAACACCACCAAAAGGCATGAAAAAACCACCCTATCAAAAACCACACAGGCTATTTGCATTTCCGGAATAATATGGAAATGATCACTCTATTCATTATGGTATTGAAAATCCCTGTCTCCATCACGTCGTGATTTCAGCCTACGCACTTAAACACACACAACCGTAAAAAGCACTACGTGAGAGACTTCTTAACACAAGATAACATGTTTAGTTCAACATTCGTCTGTTTTCTCTGCGTCTTACATAGAAAACCCATGGCAAGAAGCTTCTTTTCATGTCAATGATCAGATCATTTTTTTGTACAAGTTGTACCTTGGGTCATCACATCATGTAGTTTTCCGTGCAATAAAAAATTTAAACCGTATACCCGTCAAAAAGCAACAAAAATCAATAAAAATGCTAATCATTTTTTTCGTCTTCATAAAATAACATTGATGTTACGCCTCGGCTTAACAAACTCATCAATATCATCATCACCCTCAAACATTTGAGCATTTTAAGTCATAGCGTTCATTCAACCATGTTAAATAAAAAAACGCTACGCATACGCATGTCTACATCCGTCTGTCTTGTATCCTCATAAAACAGAAGAAAAAAAATTATAAATTCCTTCTGGTGCCATTGATTAACGTTACACTAATACGTGCAATCAAAATAATAATAATAATACCTGTGTAACAAAAATCCTGATAACGCAGAAAGGAAGGAATTGCAATACGCATCCCTAATCAAGCTTCAGTAACAAAACACCAGTCCATCCTCCCTCTCTGTAAAAACATCTTTCGTTTTTTTTGCCTACACAACGCACATAAAAACGTGGGTATGAAACAGCAAAAATGACAAAGGGCATATCTGCGCTTGTTATCTTGTCTACCTGGAAAAACAGGTAAATAAGATACGTACGAAGATTTTTTTTCTCTTCCTCTTCAAACGCACTTTTTCAACCTCCGTTATTACTCCAATAGCAATTCACGCATTTACATCTCTGTCCGACTTGGCTGGGATTTCTTTTCAGCAGGTTTTCGTATTCTAATCGGCTTTTCGTAGGGAACATATACAGGTCATTTTTATTTTGATGCTAGCATTTCTGAGTAGACAAGCTTTACCTTTACAAACGTTATACGTGGTTTTGCCATAAGCGAGTACCTGGAAAAACCAGGTAAACGACGATTAGCATAAAGTATTACTCATACCTGCGCTAGTTTTTTTTTCTAGAGGCAAAAAGGGAAGCCCTTAGAACTAAACCTACACAATGGGAAGGAAATAGGGCCTTTGAACAAGTGAATGAAACGCATACCTGCCCATGCACAACTGTAATATTCAACAGTAAAACATCTTCAGTTGAAGTTTGGGCATCAGAGTGCGAGTGTAAAATTTTAATATATTTTTTACACAAAATCTATTGATTTGAACTTTTGATACATATCAATTTCTTATACAAATAGATGTGCTTCGGCGGATTCTGAAAAAAAAACTGTGCAGTGCATAGTGGAGAGTTCCTTTTTTACATAATTTTTTTTATCAGTGTAATTTTACGACACCAAAAATGATGAGAGACTACAGTGCACATTCTTCGGCCGGACCGACAGCATTCTCTCCGGAAGTGAGTGCATGTGGTGGTCACACTTCCCCCGGATGGGAAACGACCGAGCCCCATCACCAATTACAAAGTGAACTTGCGGCGTCCATTGAGAAACGGCGGTTGCAAAGCGTACATGCTGGATTTCAATCTTTGCTGAGCATTTTACCCCAACAGGAAGGAGAAAAGATGAGCAAGGTAAGTCACTTGTTTTAGATTCGTACAGAAACCCGTCTAACTTTAAAAATGGAAAATCCATTACGCTTAACTATAATTTCAGCGTGAGATCATTGTCTACTCGACACATACAAAATACATACTTTCTGGTAAATATCTTCATTTTCATAATTGCATCATTATTACCTATTACGCACGACGATAAACGCGTGCCTCCACAGGATTGTATACCATCAAGACACAAAAGTGCGGCAATTAGTTATCATAACACAAGCCGAATTTCAAACTTTATATCAAAGGTTTTAATCAGTCAGCATCTTCACTATTGCCTTACCTTGAACTCAAATCCTAAATTTGGTCACGGTTTAAAGACAACACGATCGTTTAAAGTCTGAAAATATCCAACTTCTCTTCGCTGACAACAGCCCAGCCAACATTGAGAATTGACAATAACGCGTAAGCACATTAAATTCAATGAGTGCGAGACAGGTTTGCATATTAATTATGAACTCGTATAGTTCGCTCATGACTTTTTTACGGGCTTATCGTAAATCTTGTCATGTTCCTGTGCATTTTCATAATGAATTCAATGGGGCAATCTTGAACATTAGCGGCTTAAAATATGTTCTTGGAGAAACCGCCAAGATCTTGACAGTGCAATGATTTAACTTTGCTCAGGATAGTTAAGTAATGACAGATAAGGCTAGGAAACCATCCTTATATTCTATTTTACTGCGCCGACCACCGCCGGCAAAGTGTGATCTCCCATTGTCAACTTTACCTTGTTCGATGAACGCTAGTATTCGAACATCAGTTAAAATTTACATAATATTGAGTTATAATTCCACATTCATTGGATTTTCATTGTTATGCATTTCAGTTTCTGTACAATCACAGAGTCAATAGGCAATGATAATCTTATTTTCAAAGGTAATGGCAATAGTCATGAATAATCTTCCAAAAATGCACAGATAACTGCATGAAACTTGTCACCTCCGAGAACATTGCGTTTCCAAACAAGGCAAACGCAAACTCAAACTCAGTTAAGAACACTCACGAGCCTTCCTTCGCCAAATGTCAATTTTCCGCTTTATTTCAGAGCATTTAGCATTGGAGGAAAAACAATAACAAAAAAAAAATCTTATTTAAAACAAAAGACGCACGCAAGGTGCACACCGCAGCCGATTACCTGAACAAACTTTGGAGGTGAACAGAAATATCATTGACAGAAGGTCATGACATGCTAATAGAAATCATAGAGGAAACTTACGTAATTGAAATAATTAAATAACTCATGTCTAAAGAGGTATAAAATGGATTTCATTTTGAAGTCCACTTTTGCTCACAGAGAAACAGCTTTACTTCATATGAGAACTGCTTGATTAGGTAGATCACTTCCATATTGGTAGCACAAGTTACCTATGTAAACATGAAACCACTTTTACCAAAAATGAACCGGCAATGAACCTTTTTGTTTTGTGCACAAGTTATAAAAAAAGTGTAATCATCACCACCAAGCATATTAAAATGTTAAGACAAGTGCCAAATCCCTCCATACACTCATAAAAAATGATATCATTATCATTTCACTTGGACTTTTCTCAACCAAAAATTCCCTATCGTGTTGGCGATCCTGTATCTTGATGGATTTTCTATGAAGCAGATAAACTATGTAGTTAAGACATTGGGAAACCAACTCAGTCCTGAAGGCGCAAGCAATTATCGACTATGCTCGCGTGATAGGTTTTCTTTGGTACGCTTTTGTGGCTGCAGACACGACCATTGAACGCCAACACAAAAATTATAATTTGCAATTTATTAGTGCTGTTTTTCTAAGGAGAAAAATGTGAAGGCGAAGTATGTAGTCTCAGTCCGTACTGTTCTGTCTGATTTACCACCAAAAATATATGACTTCGGTATTGCATAGTTGTGAAAGTATAATCTTTAAAAAATACAGTTATTTAGCATTTTTATGCAACAATGCAATTGACGAGTATGCTATTTTTGTTACGCAGAAAAAAATACTAGCTATACACATCATTTAAGCATTTAATTATATGGTAAAAATACGTTAAACTGGTGTCGTTCCGTTTAAGTGTGCACTAACGCTTATTTTAGCATTTACCACGCTGAGTGTTAAATGCCTTAGTTGTTTTACAATCACTTTAATGACATCCCAACCACCTCTACTCAAGACAGTTAACATCAGGCGGAAATGTTGCAT
>VICI01004585.1:0-10749 GCA_019593645.1 Akabosia matsudoensis
TAAACGTTACGCACAACTATGGTAAAATATGGGGAGTTAAACATACCACTCCACAAATTGCAGATATTAGTGTAGCGGTAGACGTTGACGCTATTTGCAAACCCAAAATGTACGTTAGAGTGCACTAATCGTATTGTTTATCGCTTTCCAAAACGTAAATCACAAAGCAAAACCTGAAAATAAGAAGAAATGTAAAGCAGTTATATCCGTCCTAACTATCACAACATGTAGATAGAAAAAAAATATACCTATGCCCTGTATATACTTGAAATAACCCAACTTTGATTATCCCATTTAAAGTTATCCATTTAATAAAGTCATTCATAGCATTTAATCTTGGAAAGTAAAAGTATACAGAGTAGCTTATCAGAAAACCTTGAATAACCCTAAATAGCACCCTTTAAACGTAGTTTTGTTGAAATCAACTTTTGACAATTTTTAATACTTTGATGAAAACTCTAGTAGTATTTTGTGGATTACTTTCTGAGTCAGTCTCTCTGAAGAAGGGTAAGCTTCAATTCCAAATGGATCACCAAGTCAGAAGTACTGTACAGACTTTACTAAATTGGCGAGAGTAATGAATTGCAGTGCAGGAAATACTTTTAATGTTAGACTATCTTACAGTTAAAGTAAATGTAAACTTTTTTATGGCTTTTAGAACTCCTCCAAGTTCTCATTCAGGAACTCCAACTAGGTCTTTACGAGGAATGAATTCCAGGGATACATTACCCCCGCCGCCACCTCCTCCAACAGAACTTGAAACAACGTCTCAAACAAATGGCCATAATCTTTATAATGGAACCACCAGTTTACCCAGTTATGATAGGAACTCAATAATGCCCCCACCGCCACCACCTCCAGTGGAAGATGATACAGACGAACCGTTGCCGCCGCCACCGCCAACCCCTGATCAAGAACAAAATCACTCACTACGAGCACCTATGATTCCAGAAGATCAATTACCGCCATCACCTCCCCCACCACCACCGGAAATAGCGGCACCCCCACCACCACCTCCGCCACAAATGAGTGCCCCCCCTGCGCCCGTGGTCAGCAATGGAAGTATCGCGAAATCAGAAAAGAAAGCTGCTCCAGCTCCGGCATGGGACAGTCGATCCGAATTGCTCAAAGCCATCCGAGATGGTATGTCAACTTAAGAATCCCATAAACTTTCTTTTAGTGCGGTTGACTATTCAATGGCCATTTTTCTTTCACCCTTACTAGGTATAAACTTACGAAAAGTGGACAAGAAAGAGGAGAAAATTAAAGAAGACAAGAGTGGATCAATTTACTGCGACGTAGCATCCATTTTAGCACGTCGAGTCGCAGTTGAAATGTCGGATAGTGACTCTGATTCAGATAACGACGAAGACAGTGACGGATGGGACGATGATCAACGACAGTGAGATTCGTGTTGTCAATACGCATAAAATATTGTCCACTTAAAAGATGAACCTGCATCCCAAAGAATATAGCTTAAACTTATTTACATTATTACGCCATGCAAATGTTATATTAATTGTCATTCTTAGTTTTTGTTTTGAAATATTCTTGCAAGAATATAAAATGTGCCGTATGCCAATTCCTCAAACTACAAGCCTGCGTCAAGTTATCTTCGTACAATTGCAATCGAAATACTATTTCCTGGGTTTGACAATAAAATACAATTCGTGTTTTGTCAAATTGCTCCTATTAGATGTCTTCGTAGTTTGAGTATTGAACTAAAATAATCTCTATACTTGTAAAATGCAATAAATTATAAGAAAAGCCAATATTCAACTGATTTGGAGTAATGCTAAGAGGTTCCTCTTAATCCGTTATTGTAATTTGTGCTCCGTGGCATAACAAGAATAAGCTTTTGCTTGTGCTAAAACTGAACTTACTTTTAAGAATGACTGCTTTTGTTAACTTTGCTAATTTTTAAAAAAATTTTTTACAAATATGTCTGCTTGCTCACAATGGTGAAACTGAAAAGTAATATATACCGATTCGTTTGACTGAGAGAATGGAAGAGAAATACTTTTACGTAAGTCTACCTTTAAAATCTTATTAAATGTTCGAGTATACCTGTATTACGTTATATGAAGATTAATGTCACAAAATACCGATTGTATGGATTTTTTTTGTTACAAAAAATATATATCCAATCATAAGAAACAAATCATCGTCTAGTTTTTCTCTTTTAGCGAATCCCAGTTTGATCCTGAGATCACAATAAAGTTAATGGACCAAAGTAACGAGTATCACCGACATTACTGATACTTTATTAAACTACATACGTCAGTGTTCACGAACCATAAAATAAAATCTTTAACACTACAATAACCAATTTTATAAATAAATGACTCACAAGTGAAGGCAAAAGCGCTCAAACAATTGTTCACATAATCATTGTTCTGGAGTACCTGTGCCCAGCCACCAATTGCAATTTGAGATACTTCCTGACAGTTCTGTCGATGAAACCATCTAGTAGATTGTTTTAGGGACGTAGCAGTATACTTGTTGCAGTTTCTAAATCATTACTAGATGATCGAAGCGCTTCTACTGCTCTAACATGGTCGAATCCCATGTCTACCAAGATTTGAATGTTTTCCTGTGAAGGTTCTATATTCTGAGATGCTCTTTGCTGTTGACGTGGCCGCATGAAGTAGCCTAGAATTCCATCAGCATTGACTCCATCATCGACTAGACGCTCTGAATATCCTTGTCCTCGTTGTTGACGAAACTCCTGGGCCCGATTAAAATAGTACTGTTGTTCCAAGAAATCCGTTTGTTCCTGTCTTTGCAATTCAAGCGTTGCACCCATTTGCTTATACTTAACAAAAAATATAGACATAACTCATCAGACTAATGAAACTAATCTTTCACAACATAAGTGCGATAGAACCTACCTTTGGTTCCGCAGAGTGTAAGAACCAGCCTAGCAGCTTGTCACAGGCACGAGAGACAAAGCCAGGAACGAAAAGCCATTGTTGCACCTTAAACACATTCTTTCGATACAAGATTCCAGCGACCTGCAGGGGGAAATAGTACATGGAATCTCTTAAACGTTACGCACAACTATGGTAAAATATGGGGAGTTAAACATACCACTCCACAAATTGCAGATATTAGTGTAGCGGTAGACGTTGACGCTATTTGCAAACCCAAAATGTACGTTAGAGAATTTTCCAGTGAATGGAAAGCCAACGACTGTCGATGTAGTAATTCTTGGAATGTCCAAAAAGTAATTTACGTACAACGGAAAAATCAATCCATATCTGAAACATATTCAAGTGAAAAATTTTCACTTAGGGTAAAAACGTCATATCCGTTAGCGATGTAAAGGATAAATGGGCATACAGTCCAGGTGGAAGAAATCCTCCTGCATGATAATCCATTTGAAAGTTGTTCAACACCATAATTGTGCATATTTCTAGTAAAGTGGCGATTGTGCAAGTACAAAAGAGAAACGAAGCGAATTTCCTAGAGCCCATTCTTCTTTCGAATATTCTGCAAACGGAGGATTTGTTTAAACTTAAGTTAAAAATTACGAAATCAAGATAATTTCTTTTGTGTAAACATCTTCACATCTTACCTGAAGCAATATATTACAAGCGCTGAACAGATTATGTCTTTGCTATGGACGAAAGTTAATCTGTTGAATATTAAACGCCATATATGTCCAGAAACTATAACTTGTGGTATTTGACATATCAAATAGTGACGTAAATGGGCCAACATAGGAACATGTATTGCCGTGCATGTTAAAAACATACAGCCCAATAGTCCTTTACAAACTGGAGCTTTGTCTAATTGAAATCAAATAAGCACCCGTCATTTAAATGCGTAAATTGCTGATGCTAAAAGGGTTTGTATGATTAATTTATCGTAATTGAAAGTTTTTAATACTTACAAAAGCCCCCAGTACTTTGAGGGTTCAGCATTCTCCCAACCTCCTCCCAGCCCACTTTTACTCGTCAACAAAATCCGAATTGATAACAATTAAACTAAAAACACATCTAAAACTTAAACAGTTTCTTCCATTCAAAAAAATAGGTCCCAAACAAAAAAAAAACTCTTTCCAAGGGACTCCCCCAAGGACCTTACGAATTTTCTAATACTTTCCTCACCCCCTTCGGACGCGGTACGAAATCAATCAGTTGACGGCCTAAACTGATAACCCACAACTTCGTCATAATCATCTGATATCAGTTACCTGAATCCGATCATCAGTCCACCCCTACCACCTACAAAAAACAAGTCTTATTGTCTTACTCACCTTCAATGCCAACTGCACAAGTGTGTTTTTTTTTACAACAAACAATAATAAACATTCGAGCGAGTCAAAACAAGAGCTGATACACACTTACACATACAGCCAGGGACTTTCCAAAGCAAAATAGGCTCCGCCTACTTCTCAATTTTGAAGGATTTCGCGGGAAATCAGATTTTCCTACATCAAAGTTTAGTTCGAGCTTGAGCATTTCCAATGAAGAAAAAAAAAACATCTGAATACGGTTGTTGATGTTGTTGATACTTGCTTTGATATGCAAAAAACATGCATGTCTCATCACGATTGACAGAAGAAAGCATTTCGCACTTGTCAATCAAAAATTCAAAAGCTTTTTTTTTACAAGTGCTTATCTACAGTGGTTAGCTTTATTCCTTGCTTATCTGTTATTTGCGAGTAACTGTAAACTGTGTAAGGTGCTTTTTAGTTAGTGTATGTCGATGTTGAGATAAGCAGAAGGCATGGATTTGGAGTCTGTGATCAATAAATTTAACGACCCAGGAGGCGGCGAAGAGGAGACACCGGAGGCTCTGTTTGAATATGCAGAGCAAATTCAAAACTTTTTCACGTCTGGGAATGTGGATCCAACAAAATTAGGTAACTGGGGATTATTACAACTGCAGTGTTAAAATTTTTGTAAGGCCTTCCAATGGAAAATTTCTTAATTTTCTTAGAGTACTACTTGGGCCTTGCCTTTCCGGATTCCAAGACGGAAGGTCTGTTGGGATTCCTTGTCAGGAAAATTACTCACAAAGCGTTTGACAAAGCGAAAGAAGCCATTTTTCATGTGATACAATATGTGATGATGCAAAAGTCGTGGAATATGGACGTGGAAAGGTTTTTACTGGGTTTTAAAGTGAGTATCTTTTCGAATTATTATTCTACTACATACTAGGGCTCCTTTCTTTTATATATCCTATGAGAATTTTAATTCTTGTATCTTTGATTGTTCAGAAATCTGCAGATTTATACTGGAAACACAGTAAAGAAAGGGCTAGACTTCAACAAGCTGCATTAGACTGCTTGATTACACTATTCACCAATTTTCCTTCCAATTTGGACTTAGCTGATTTTGATGCAAGTCAGCTATACTTGGACGTTTTACAACGTTCCGAGAAGTCAATGTTCCAGCCAAGTGTTCGTGGAAAGATGTTTACGCTGTTGGGAATCATGGGAGCTTTGGGTCACGATACTTACATGAAACAAGATGGTTGGTTTAAACAGCTCTTTTCGCACATATCTGCAACAATCACGGGACAAGTTAGACACAAGCATTAACATTTGTCATTCTAAGCATATAGTATATAGAATCTGAATGGTTCACTCACTCCGTATTTTAGGTCGAGTCGGGTGATTCTCATTTGGAAGTTTCAATTCTGCATGGCTGCCTAAAGGGATTTGACAAACTCTTGAATGTGTTCGGAACGGAAATCGATAGATCCGATAAAAGGTGGACAAAGTTCGAAGAGAACTTGCAGAAAATTGTAGATCCAAAATTGTCTGTAGATAAGCAATCTGGACATGCTGTTATCAAACGTCGTGAGTTTCAAAGGGGTAAGGAACATTCAATACAAATTTGAAGCTTGAGAAACAATATACGCACTGAATTATTTGTTGGTTTAGCTGCACTGGAAATCGTCGCGAATCACGGGGATCTTCTTCAAAAAGCTCTCTTTGAAAAGAAAAAGTATAAACAGTGGTACGAAGATATTCTAATGTGGGCCAAATCTCCAAATGTCGACGATAATAGGATAGGAAGAAGAACGATGAACAAGTTTCTGGAAGTAGTGATGATCCAGTATCCTGAGACGTTCCGAGATGCTGATGAAACCCATGGAACTCAACGAGAGTTGCAAGCATTTTTTAAAGTAAGTCTTGATCTTAAAGCAGTTTCTTTCGCATTGTTCATTACTTTCTTCTGTTTTTTAGTATTTTCTCGATAAATTCAAAACCATTTTAAACACGAAGAACGCCAATCGCGTAGAACTAACAATTGCAGTTCGAGGATTTGGTCTACTCTCAAATTTGTGTGTGGAGCAAACCAATGTTCGAGAAATGCTTAAGTCCATCATGGTTCATGTTGATAACATCATACATGAGCTGGATTCTTCAGTTGTGGACAAGTACAACAGTTCTATTTCGTACATGCCAACATATTTGGAATCTGTTGCCAGTATTCTTCCTTCCCTAAGAAGTGCCGATGAACGAGACATAATTCCTGATAGCATCGTGGAATCTCTAAAGAAGTTTACAGTTTTTCTCATTCGATTTTATCCGGATATGGGAGAAAGTCACAGACATTACTGTCACGCATCTGTTGTGAAACTCTTCAACGCTTTGTGGAAGTATCATCACGTCCTTTGCGAGCCATTCATCGATCAAGTGTATCACCAAAGCTTGCTCTATTTGGTATCCTGTCCGACTCAAGCAGAAGTGGACATTTTAATCGAAGCTTGGAACAAAAGTCACCCCGACAGTAAGAAGTCTGCTTTCAGCCAGCTTGGATTGAAACCAGTGAAATCTTATTTGCCCTTTTGGAGATCACTTTTACGAACCACCGACAAGGACTCAAGCAATCTTAGATTTGATACAATGATTAAATGGATACTATCCACAATCGGGAAGCTTAACTTGTCCATTGTATTTTTTGAGGACGAATCTTCAGAACCTTTGGAGTCCGATCCAATTCAAGGGGCAACAGCAGTTGTTATAAAGGATTTTCAAATTTTCGTGAATATTGTGGACTTGTTTAAGGAGTTAGTTGGTGATGAAGAATTAATGCATTTGAAGTTACGGAAATGGATCGCAGTTTTTTCTTACGAGGTATTGGAATACATCAAGGTAAATCCATTGGTTAGTGGATTCTACAAAATGCTGTCCGTCGTACTTAATGCGGCTCGATCCATTGCTTACTTCAAACAGGTATAAATGTGCGTACAAAAAATGTATATATTCATGATCTCTCCAATTGATGTCAATTGATATTTATTTAGGAGAACGCAGAGACACGTAGCTTACAGGATAAACTAAGCATATTCTTTCGGGATTTAGGAACAAAAATCGATGAATTCCGAGACGATTTACTTTTTGCAGTTCTGGAACTTTGGGTGTCATTACCAGACAACCTGATCTTACGCAATTTCGATGCTCTAAATGAAACCCTGAAGAGGGTATTCCACACTGGAAAAAGCTCTTATCCTCTTGCAATAAAAGGGTTGGATGCAATAGATAGATGGTTCTTACAAGAAGAGTTTCCAGTGGAAGAAATCGAAAAAATTATGAACTCTATTTTCCCCATCCTTAAAAGCTATTTCGTAACTCCAGGTATATATTTATATTGCATTAATGGTCTGATTCTACGTTATCTGTAGAAAGTACAGTTCCTGACTTAAATATGCCCACTTCTCTTTAATAGAAATAATGCCGGAGGAATATGAGTATGTCAAAGAAGAGAACAAGAAGAAAGACATGAAGTTCTTGATAAAGAAAAACATTCAAGCACACAAGTCAAAAGAAGATGAATCGTTGAAAGCCACGCAAATAAAAATCCTGCAATTATTCGGAACATTTGGTCAGTTTATTGACATGAAAGAGAAGTCCCACCAAGGGTTATCGAAAGACAAAAGGTATTTGAAATACTCGGTACCGTTTGCAGATTGCAAACCTGAGATTTATTTAGGTAAATTTGAGTTTCATACTTGAAAATAATGTGTATTTGAATTATTATTTACCAATACTTTAAACTCTACTTTTCTAGACGACTTGCTGCCACAAATACTAGATCTTTGCGAAAATGCTGTTGTTCGTCAAACGCGTGTATCGGCTTGTGAATTTCTACACACAATGACTCTTATCTTCATCGGAAAATGTTCGTAAAATCGTATTCATGATTCAATTGTCAATCATCATTGTCTTCAAAACTTGTCTTGCAAACTGTGGTATTATAGCTCGAGATGGAGAGAAAGATGCAATATTTCGCAAAATGTTTGCCGCCTCCATGAAGTTAGGATGTGACACGGACATTGTTGTGCGTCAGCTATTCAACCCATTATGTTTGCAAATGGTCCATTGGTTTACAAAACGGTCAAGCCCATATGCGCAATCCATGATTGATATCATCACGGTATAAGATTTATAAAATACATGGTATTTATTTTGACGAAAACTTTATCGTTTTTTATGCATTAGGAGAGTTTAACGCAAAGCGAAGACTTGAACCGTCGTGAATTAGCTGCATTATGTATCGGAGAATACTTTCAGTGGACCATAAGGGATGAAAATTTACGTGAAAAACCGGAGCTAGTATTAAAGTCCATATTCGCTATGAGTACTCACGCGTCACCAAACTATCGACAAGGTTAGTGTAAATTTTTGGATGGATATAGTCTCGTATTACTGCGTATTAATTTACCATATTACAACCTAAATTCTACTTATGTTATAAATTTATCTAACAGGTGCAGTTATGGCATTTAACAGTATTTACAAGGATTTTCGAGAAGAGGAAGCTCTAACCAACGAGTTTACTTTAAATTTGCTGTTTTCGTTCCTTACGAGTCTAAAGCTATCGAAAAAATTGCCAACTGATTCGTTGTTAGTCTCAAGTACAAAACTTTCCATTAAGCATCTGGAAAGAATACTGTTCAAGAAGAAAGACAGATTTAATACGGTAAATCTAAATAAAAGCATTGAGTATAATTTAGAGTCACTTTGATAATATTATTATTCGAATTTCACACCATCGTAGCCTTACACATGTTTTCTTTAAATTAATCTATATTGTTACAAACAGGCTCTGAAGCGACATTTTAAACCGTCTTCTGGTGTTACCGATAAGCCCTGCTTGTTAGACGTCTTAAAATGGCTTATGGGAGAAATTGGCAACGAGGCAAAAGTTTATCGCGAGGAATGTGTAAGGCTGGTTGAAGTATTATGTGAATTTACCAGAGGTATTTCCGATAGTGAAATGACTAATACTTAGTAAACAAATTAAGACAAGGTTATTGATAACTACAATTGTGTTCAGGTGTCAATACAGTGGAGACGTTTCTTATCCTGTACGAACAAGAGAACAGTAATGATGTCTGGATCAAATTGGCAGAAGGTCCTCACTTGGAAAAGATCTATGGAACAACCGAAAGACTATCGGCTTTAGACACAGCGTCGACAGTTTATAATTTTCTACATAAACACGGTGCGCTGAGAAAGTCATTGTTATTGGAACAAAGTCGTTCTGTCTTTTTCACTTGTTTATTCGAGCTATGTGAGAGTTACCCACCCGATAGCGGTAACCTTTTGGAGGGGCATAAACTTCAGCTTTTGGCATTGCTTTCAAGGCTACGATTTGCTGGTGGAGTGTTGGATGATGGAAAAATGCAAACTTTGCTCGCGTATTCAATGGTTTTGTCTAAAAAGATGAGCGGATATGAAAGTCCCGATGTTTTTCCAGACCTGGTGAAGCTTTGGGGGGCTAACCTTCGTTTGATACGTACCAGCTCTTGGTTTTGTGATTTAATTTCCATTGATCAAGTTGGTGATTGCGATCTTTTAAGCGACGATGACGTTGAATGTCGTTTGAAGACATCAGTATGGCATCGGGACATGGCGGTACAGCGAATAACGAACAACGTCCTTTCACAAAACGATATGGTGAGAATCACCACTGTGCTATGGGACACTATTCATTCTACAGTATTCAAGCAAGCAGTTTGCCCTAATGCCGGGCAAGGGTTTGAAGCCAACAACCTGACGGATAGTAGAAAAAGCCTTATCAACAATTACTTGATCACCGCGTTGTATTTGGATCTATCTACACAATATGTTGTAGAGGCCGTTTTTGATCAAAGATCGGTATCGGTCAAGGAACGATCATTTGAATCGGTGTCTACCAGAGGCATAGTTTTTCAGAAGTGCCTGTTAAGTGCTATTGTTCACTGTAACGATGTTTTAGATTTTCAAACCTTGTTTAGAACAAAGGCAATAACGGCCGTTGGCGACTTAATATTACGGATTTTAAGTTTGGTGAAAGGAAACAAAGCCGTGAGAAAGCAATACGGGAATAAAGTAATCAATGAAGTGCTACAGAATTGGAATATTATATCCATCAATTGTGACGTCTCTACAACAGTGAAGATTTTCTCAGGCCTGTTAGCCATCGATGCTGATCGATGCAGAAATTCCATCGAATTATCTGAATGGTGGCAAGGGAATAACTTGATGCAAGGTCTACACTTGGAGGTAAAGCAGAAAGCGGAGTACATTGGATATGCTTTGGTTTTCATTCACTCCCAGAACAAGGAAATTAGAAATGGAGTCAGGTACAGATTGGCGATGCACTCAAAACATAATAAATAAAAGCTTTTAAGCTTATAAAGACGAAGCTGAAAGCAAAAGAAATGGCTTGGCTAAAAAGCTTAGTTTTAAAGCTTAGTTTTAAAGCTTAGCTAAAAAGCTTAGTTAAAAAGCTTAGTTAAAAA